>PVJO010011110.1:0-61199 GCA_004026905.1 Hystrix cristata
AAACAGGCCCAGTCTTCCCTTCCCTTCATAGGATGAGGGAGGACACAGCAGTCTGTGCACGTGTGGGAATTTTAGCATAGGCAAAACCAGTCAGTAGCGATAGAAATCAGAGCAGCTGTTGCCCACTGAAGTTTCCCCTGGAAAGTTTCAAGAATGAGTTTCTGATAGAAAGAGGGTCTTCTACAACTTGGGAGATGAGTGCATAGTAAGGACCCTTGTCAGCCATGGTGGTGAACTTTTAAGATCTAGGAATTTTGTGATACACCAAATGAACCTCAGTGAAAGGAACCAAAACCAAAAAATAAATACAGTGTAAATATACAGAAAGAAAGCTCACATAACAAAGGGTTATTGTCAAGTGGACAAAGTGTTTGAAAATTTGGGGAATGTCCAGAATCCTTGCGAAAAATACCACCAAAATACAGAAAAGTAGGCAAACAGTTCATGCAAAAAGAGTAAGTATTCTCAACTTAAGGAGTAGTAGGAAATAAAAATAAGTAGGTAGGAAGAACATTTTTCATTCATCAAAGTTGTGTACCCTTGGTTGGTGAAGATGTGGAGAAAGAAAGACTTAGGGCATGAATACAAATGTGAATAACCTGTGACTCAGCAGCTATCTCAACATGAGGGATTGCAGCAGTATTTGGAATAGCAAATATTAAGAGACGAAAACACATCTACACTTTAAAATACTCAAGCTGTGCAGAGAAGTGAGGACCCTCTCTATATATTGAGACAGAAGTGTACCCAAGATACATTAACAGAAAAAAATCAAATGTGGAACACTCTATAATATGTAAACTTTTGGGCAAGGGACAAGGATATTAAAAATACATAATAATTTCTACTGATAAAGGACCTCTGCAAAATTACCCAAGAAACACAACGAACACTAGGGATTATCAGGAAGGAATGAAAGTGAGGTACCAAGCAAGTGGGGCTAAGGAAGGTCAAGTGTTAGTGGTCTACCTTTATCTACTTTCTTTTTAGATTTTATAACCACGTACATCTTTCATCTGAGAGGAAATGTGTGTGGGTAAATAGATTCTGGAATGCCCGAGTAAAGTGCAGTTCAGCTCCTGGACACAGGAGCCAAAGTGGAATCTTTATCTGATTCTTTTAACTACTTTGGAAGATTTCATTGTTCACCCTCCTCTTCAGACAGTCCCCAGAAACCTTCTGCTGAGCTGGAAGGGCAGACTCCCTGCATGGGAAGAGGCCGGGGGTCCTTGATTCTCCTCGGGCTGGTGTGAGGAGCAGGAAGAGTAGGTGACTTTCTGGAAGCCCTCTTCCCACAGGAGCTCATGGTGTGGGGTGCTGTTGTAGTTGCTGAAATCAGCTGTAATTTGTCACACCACCTCCAAGCCCCTCCTGTCTTTGAAAATACCAAGGTATATGGCAAATCCAACACAGCAGAAGGCTCCTGTTACCTGGTGACAGTCGAGTAGGTGAGAAAGAAGAGCAGGCTAGACTATAAATGTCTGTTTTAATTCCATTTTTCAGCTTGTGGGGAAAAAAGAGCACAAATTTCCCAAATTACACCCCTTAGAAGGCAAGTTCATAAAATGAGCCCACTGTTTGAAGTTTAGGAAGTCTTGTACTTAGATTTCTACTGTGGTCCCAGGAGTTTTGAATCACAGTAGTTTATTACACTTTGCGAGTAGGAAAGGATGTTGGGACAAAGATTTTTAAGATACACACTGGAAAATCTCTAAAGTGCTCTGGGAAGCCAGAGAGTTAGCAAGATACTGACTCCTCAATTTGGCTATTTGACAAGGACAGTTAGAGTTGTACCTAAGAAATGCTCGCAGCAGAACGCTATTGGAGAAGCAGTACCTTGGTGAGTGTCCAGATAATGCCATGTTATTTTAAATACATAAATACATTCTTCAAAATGTAAGGACAGTCTCTTACTTTCACTCGCAACTTTATTTTCCCTATAAATCTCTTTGAGATGTTTGAATAAACTAATGCTGGCTGTATCTGATTTACTCCCAGGATGACTGAATCAAGTCTGCAAATGCCCTTAGCTCCTCGGCCCTGTGGGGTTGTCTTCCGGAACAGTTCTGTGGCTCTAAGTTCCCCACGTAAGTAACACTTCATAGAGTGGGTCATAACATTGAAACACCATCTACTTAGGAGGAGGATGAGGAATTAAAGGTCAGGCTGTTCTACTTGAGAACATTATGCTACTTGAAGTAAGCATAACACAAAAGGACAAACACTATATGAGTCCACTTAGATGTAATACTCAGAGGAGTTAAATTTGTAGATTCAGAACAATGTTGGCTGTTGGGGACTGGAGGAAAGGGGATGGAGAGTTAGTGTTTTCCAGGTACAGAGTTTCAGTTTTGCAAAATTGAAAGAGTTCTGAAGATGGATGGTTGAACAACAATGCCCCTGAGCTGTGCATTTAAAAATGGTTATTTGTATTTTACCACAATTAGAGAAAATAAATGGAAATTGCGTTTATTGTTATCTATTTTTTTAAAAGTAAATTAGTTTTTATAGGGAAAAAGAACGCCATTAAATTTGAGAACTTAGTGTGTTTGGCATAAAGCAGATGCAATTTGAAAGATGCTATTTCCTGGTTTCTCTTTCTAAATCATAAAATCCTTAAATGTCAATCCTCAGGGTTCAAGATTCTGACAGTTTCCCATTATACCATTTAAAAGTTAGAAATGGCGTTAACTTCATTTTTTATCCAAGGAAAAGATACGACCATCATTTTGATATAGAGTTAAAATAGCCCAGTTAGGCATGAACATTTAAAAATGTTATTTCACTTCCCCATCCCTGAATGAAAAAATATACCCAAAGTGGCTGGTTGGATGACTGAGGCCCCATGTTACCCCGGTTTGGCAATATTAATACTGAGGGGTACTAGGAAAAGAACAAATCAAACAAAAGTTTGTAACCATAACAGAATGAATAATTGTATTGAGAATAAAACCTCCTTGCTCCCTTTGTGTGATCAAGTGGCTCACTGAAAGTGGTAAAGTTCTTATTTTTTATTTTCAATATATTTCACTTGTGCTTATTCATTTTACAAAATACTGGGTTTTAGTGTGCTTTCATACATGCATATATTCTGATCCTACCCACTGCCCCCATTGCCCTTCTTTACACCCCACCCCTCCACCCAGATGTAGAGTTTTTAGTTCTAGGTTCTCTCATTGCAATGTTTTTGCCTCTGAAATTTATGCCTCTCTAGATGAATCGCTATTTCTCTCTTGGGCACACACATGTACAGCTTCATCAGCCTGTCCTACATCTACCACTTCACTTTTTACCCCTCTCTCTAGAGATATTTAGGAATAAACAGTTAAATGGCAATGGAAGGCAGAAAATTGACCAGGACAAGAAAACATAGAGCAGACACTTTAATGATCTGGGCTAACATCTCTTCCATCCTCACCCCCAACCGCTGACCTTGATTTCTACTCCCCTAAGAACCTGGCATGAGGACTCTCCTTTCCTGGCCCCTCGTCACACCTCACTTGCCGGCTGTGCCTGCCCACATGCTCGGCCCTCCCCCCATGCCTGCTGATCTGCACCCCTGCCTGAAGCCTGTCCTCTTATTTGTGCCATTGGCGCCCTCTGCTCCTGCCTGCTCAGGAGCCTCACTCCAGCAATTCACTCAGTGCTTTCCCCGTCATTGATTTTCTGCTCTCCCCTGGTTTACCCTCACCAGGGCACACAATAGGTTTTTTTAAGAGGTGGAACCTTCTCTTGACCTCCTGTTACCCTTTAGATTTTTGCCTCATTTCCTTGCACCCCATTGTAGCAACAGTTCTTTATGAAGTCATCTCCATCCACTGCGTCCAATTCCTCTCCTATTCTCTCCTAGACCTGCTCTATTCAGACAGTCACTCCCACTGCTCAGCCGCTGTGACTCTGTTCAAGGCCGCCAGAGACCTTGATAAGCTGTTAAACTTAATGGTTCGTTCCCAGTCCTCAAGCTGATTGCCTGTCAGCAGTGCCTGGCACAGTGGGCTGCTTCTTCTTCCTTGGCACATTTATTTCCATGCTTTCTAATATGCCACACTCTCTGAGTTTCTCCCACCTCGTAGGTCACTCCTTTTTCATTGTGACTGACTTCCCTTTTCTCTCCAGTCTCTTAATATTTAAATGTCCCAATGCTCAGTTCTTAAAATTTTCCTTTTTTCTGTCTACACTCACACCATTGACAATCTCATCCAGTCTCTTATGGTTTTAAATACCATCTATTTGTTGATAAGCCCTGAATTTGTATGTCCAAAATATATCTCTTGCAAATTCCAAATTAAAATATCCAATATCTCTGTTTTGTTATCTAATAGACATTTCAATCTTCATGTGTCTAAACTGAACTCCTGGTTTCCTCTCCCACTGAGCCCGTCCCACCTGCAGACGTGCCCATCTCAGTCAGTGACAACCGCATTCTTCCAATTGGGCGTCAGTCTTAAGTCCTCTTTTCCTTCACACATCAGAGCACTGCACCGGCTCTGCCATCATACTGTACTCTGAGGCCGGCCACCTCTCACTCCTGCCATGGTTCCTCCTGGGTCTACCCTCCTCTGCGCAACTGCAGTGGCTTCCTGACAGGTCTTCAGGCCTCTACCCCAGACCCTCCGAATAGCCAGAGAGATGTGCTTAAAACTACACCAGAGGAGGCACATCCGGCTCTGTACACCTCAGCATCCTGCAGTGGGTCCATCACGCTCAGAGTGAAAGCCCGAGTCCTTACAGTGGCCAGCACAGACTTGCACTCCGTTAGTTTCCTGGTGTTATCTCCTGCCCTTTCCACCCCTTTTTTTGGTGGTGGTGGTGGTGGTACTGGGGATTGATTCCAGGGCCTTCCTACTGGGCTCCATCACCAGCAGCTTTCTAAATTTTGTATTCTTATTTTGAGACAGAGTCTTGCTAAATTGCCCACACTGGGCTCAAACTTGAAATCCTCCTGCCTCAACCTCCCAGAGTGCTGGGATTACAGGTGTGCGCCACCATGCCAGGATCTCTGTTTGTTTATTTTAACGTAGCAGAATGATCCTGCCCTGGGGCACTGGATGCACTGTCCTCACCTTCTGCCTCTGTTGCTAATCCTTCATCTGTCTGCAAGGCTCGTCCTGCAATTCCTTCAAGCCTTTACCCAAACGTGACCTTCTGGGCGAAGCCTGCCCCGATGACTCTGTTGCCACACAACCTCTGCTTTGTCTCTCGTTTGCTTTTCCTTTTGTTTATAGCTCTTTATTACCTTCTTAGGGACCATGTGACTAACTTTTATTATGTCGTTGCTTATCATCTGTCTTCATTGCTAAAATGTAAGCTCCAGGAGAATGAGGATGTTTTATTTTCTTCACCTATTTACTCCAAGCAAATGGAAGAATGCCTAGTATATAGTAGAACTAATACATTTTGTTGCACTAATTTATTAGTTAATAATCCTAGCTGAATTATTTATTCAGCTAATAGGTACTCATCCCTTCTTCTGTGTCTCTAATGTGAACTCTAAGTATGGGTAAAAAGGAGCCAGTAGTTACTGAGCACACACGGTGAGCTTGGCCCTCTGATAAACACTTGATCTGTTTCTCACTCAATCTTTTGAGCTACAAGTGGAGAGAGTTATCAGATATTTGTTGAATGAAAGAATAACTAAATGAATCCCCATTTGCAGAGGAGGACATAGTGGCTAAGCAATATTAAGTCACTTGCCTTAGATTTTAGACCTTGTGGCTGGGGGAACCCAGACCAGAACTAGTCTATTCCACTTCAAAATATATTTTTCAGTTCCAGAGCAGAGACATGGCAGTCAGCTAGGAAGCTGCATCCCAGCTCTGCCACTCAGTCAGCTATGCAGTGATTAGTTATCTTTGAGTATCCCCGTTCCTATCTCTTTTGTATTCCCTGCTCTTGGGATCACTGTAGGCAACGTGGAGTATTAAAAAGGTCGTATGTATCTGGATTTAGATACAGAAATAACTGCCTTACTTAGGAGTCATGTAATCCAAGCGCCAATACAAAATCTTTCGTAAGATCAATATGAAAAACCTCAAAATAGCATTGAGTGCATATGAGAAATAGAAAAAGTATATTTCAGTTCCTTTTTAAGAAGTATTCATTATAAGAAGTTATCTTCACAGCAGTATTCTTTAATATTAATATAGAAATTGCTGCTGGATGATTAGACGTTTTGTTAAATCACGAGAGGTTCTAAGACATGTTCTCTACGCACGTTATCTCTTGTTGTTTGAGGGTTAGTGCCTCTGCCAGCTTGCAGCTTTGAGGTCCTGTGTGCTTTTCTGAAATTAGCTTTCTATGCAGTAGTTGTATATTGTGGTTTCTTTTCATTCTAAATGAACATGGTATTTGCTTTTAATGTTTACAATATTAACTTGAATTTATAAAGTGCTCTAGGCAATTCACATAAGAAAAAGGAAATTCTCTGTTAACTGCAATATACCAGTGATTTCTCAGAACAGAATATTCTGACTTTAAGATTCCATCAGACTCCCATATTTATAATAAAGTGAATCAAATGAGACAGTTCTGCCAAAACAATGAAAAGTGCCATGGTTATTACAAAGTCTAGTAAATGTTTCACTAAGTGAAAAAATGAAATCACATGGAAATTCCCACATCTTGTCCTCCGCCCTCCTCCTTTTCCTTTCCTCCTGGATTCTGGTTATGGCTGTTTAGGAAGCAGAGGCATTAGGAAGCCAGCCAGGGAAAGTTCACAAGTTGGGTCCATGGAGCACACCCTGCAGGCCCCCAGCAGGACTTTCTGGCTGTCAGGACTTCCTGAAAGATGAGTGAAAGTGGGAAATGCAAATGCTGGGGCTTCCTCTGAGCTCGCGTTGGATGCAGATGGCAGTTAAATGTTCGCCAGGCAGAACCTGGTGAGCAGACCTGCCTCTTTGTCAGGCTGTGGGCTGAAGCGGGGCAGGTAGAGACCCGTTATCTGGGTTTCTGTTTTCCCCCTTGAGCTGTTCCTCCCCAGAGAACGACGAAAAGGCAAAGCAGCCTCAGTTTCCAATGATACTTGCCTCTGAATAACAGCAAATCTAGGTTTTGTAAGACAGGAATTTCATAGATAAGAAAAGAACACAAAACTACAAAAGCAAAATTAGGTTCAAAAGTAAATACCATGTATTTAAAATAAGAAGGAAATCACAATATACCACTAGTGTATAGAAGTGGACAAACGTCAAAGCATTGCTTAGGGCTTTGCTGGGGCAGTGCAGCCCAACCTTGGTCAGCTCCGGGGAAATCTCTGTGCACCTGCACTTTCGTTGTGGACCAAGGCAGAACTTTCCTTAGGCCAAATTCACCACAGGGCTCTACTCCCTAAAGGTCTTAGATCAGTAATTAAATAAGGAAAATGGGCCTTTCCAAAAGAGAGGTTTGGTTTCTCCAATTCGAGTGGGGAGTAGGCCATTCGATGTACTAACACTTCTTCCGTTAAGAAAGGGTGGAGATTTTTTAATCTGTCCATTTTTATAGTCCTCCATGCATATGTGATTGGAACATATAAAGGGAAGGGACAGAGTTTTTCCACCTGTGGTTGTTTGCTTGGCTGACTTAGCGTGGGTCTGTGCTTCAAAGCAGAGGCTGCTGAATGTTCACAAACCTTTCTCAATCCAGTGTCCTGTCCCCTCTTCCCTAGGACACGCCCTCATATTTCCTCAGAACCGTTCGTTCCCTCTGTGTCCGTGTTACTGGCATGGCCCAACAGGCCTGAATCTGGGTTCTTTTGCCTGCCCACCACCACACTACGTGAAAAGCCCATAAGAATGGAAAAGTGAATTTACTCACAATTTGACCAAATTTGGAGGGCAGCCTATTCGCACCCTTGCTTTGAGCGCACAGAAGTATTCCACTTTATAGATGGGATAGAAGAAAAGCCAGGAAATACCTATGTATAGATTTAGCCAAACTTCAGCCCAGAGGATGGTGGCAGTTTATACTCTTGCCAGGAGGAAGGTGGAGAAGCAGTTTATCTCTCTCTTTCAAAAAAAAAAAAAATCCAACTTTTAAAGATCCATTTTAAGCTTTCAGTAATACATTGGAAGCAAAGGGGCATTTTTTTTTAAAATTCTGGGTTCCACCTTGTGATTCAAATTGAATTTGCCTAGAGTGGGAAGGGAGGAAAAAAGGGAAGGAAGAGAGGCAGGAGGAAATCCTCAGGGGTTGGCGTGATGCTGGCATCCAGCCAGGCACCATGATTACACTGACCTAAAATAGGGGTTCTTCACGCATGGTCCTGTAAAGAAAGACAAAATTGCAACAAATCTGGTTTTGCAGGTTTTAATTGGCCTTGAGACATCAACCCAGACCCAAAATGGTTCGGAATGCTGTCCCTTCACTTGTGCAGGTTATGTCAATGGCCAGAGAAAAGGGAATGACTTGCAGAAAACAGAGCAGGGTGGGGCTGCCCACTTGGTTGCAGCCCCGTCTGGCATATTAGAACACAATTTGAGCGGTTGGCCGCTTGTGATTGGCTGGGATTTTAGCAGTTTTAGAAGAGTAGGCAAAGGTCTATATAGCAAGTTAGGTTGCAGTCTACTAAGTATGATGAACCTTTAAGGCAAACATAAAACATATGGAGGCAGCTGTAGGGCAGACTCAACAGTCCTCCTACTGGCAGTTGAAGCATCTATTGGAGAAACCCAGAATATAAAAGACAGATAATAGGCTGGGGATTTAGCTCGGTGGTTAGAGTGCCTGCCTTGCAAGCCCAAGGCCCTGAGTTCAATCCCCAGCACACACACACAAAAAAGAATGCAACTAAAAATAAAAAAATTAAAAAAATAAAAAAAAAAAAAGACAGATAATAGGAAACAGGTGTACCTTGCGCAGATCAGGAGGGGATCAAGGGGTGAAGGAAGAGGGGAGGGAGAAGAGGAAAAGGAAAAATAAGAAGGACTAAGATGCAATATGGATATGTACCAGCTCCCCACAATGAATTCATTCATTATGTATCAAAAGCATGTACAGTACTAACAAAAAGTTTAGAAATGCCAGTTCAGAGTTTTACTAAATTGGATGCTGTGGAGAGAGAGCCCACCCATCGCCAGGTGAATTCTGGTACACACAGGTGGAGAGCCAGTACTTGAGCATTTGGGTGGGATACTGAGGGTTTCCCCAATTCTTCGGGTAATTCTACTGTACAGAGAAGGTCGTGGACTACATACCTTTCCTTGCATACAGACACATTGTGTTTGATTATTAATCAGTAGATAACACATGGACACAAGTTCCATTTGTAGTTTATTTTTATAGCATGGTTTCTCACTGGTAAATCTGCCATCACTAATGAACAAGATGATAGACCTTAGATATATGTGGACAGAAATAGTAATTTTCTGGCTTCATGTATTTTAATCCGTATTATTCAAGTGTGTGACTGCTCTGTTGTCCAACCTACCAAGGTCAAGAGTTAAAAGAGGGATGGAAATACTTGGTAACGCCCCACATTGAGTGCCAGGTCAACATTCAGAAAGTCTAAGAATGGTCCTCCCGGGGATACAGTGCTGATCAGTGAGTTCATCCCTCTAGGAATCTCTTCTAGTGATCTTATTATTTATTTCAACTTGACTACACCACTTAGAAACCCATTTAAATCGGTCACATTTTAAGAAAGAAATGTTTCTAGCACGATGTAGTCTTTACCAAATTGAATATTAATGTCATGTGTTGTCTCCCCAGCATGTTTTCAGCTTTATAAGCTACTTTCCTGATTTCAGTTGCAGGCAACCACCTTTAGGGTCATACATTTGTAGAGCCTCGCTGCTTGAACGGTGATAAGGAAAGCAAGTCAGGGACCCAAGATGTCACTGTTTGAACTGTTCAGACTGGGCTCAGCCACATCCCACATAATCAGGATTGATCACCAGCTCACAGCCTCAACAAGTGCTGAATATGATCAAAGTAGCAAGAGTGGCAGAGCCCTGGCCAGGCTGCATCCCATAGAACAGTGTAGGACACCACCCACTTTAGAACCTTCAGAAAGCACCCTGGGGAGCCGGTAGGGTAGAGCGTGCCTGCAGTCCCAGCACTCTGGGGGGTTGAGGCAGGACCGTCGCATCTGTGAGCCAGCTTGGACAACAGCAATTTAGAGAGACCCTGTCTCAAAGTAAAAAAAAAAAAAAAAAAAAAAAAGGGACGAGGAATAGCTCAGTGTGAAGGTCCCAGGTAGACCTGAGTTTTAATTTGCTTTTCTCATCCACAGTTGTGACCAATGTCACTGCACAGTCTTCCTCACACCTGAGGTGACAAGGAGACTGTAGTTTGTCTACCCGAAGTTTAATCTCCTCACCTTCCTCATTAACACGGCATGATTTAACTAGAAAGTGTTATATTTAGTATAGTCTCCAATTTCCTTTGCAAGTAACATGCCCGTATGACACATTTTAAGCTAAACGATATAAGCTAAACTGGGGTCTCCAGGAAAGACCCTTTAAAAAAAAAAGGACTATACTCAGTTGATAGGCATTTTTAGCACCACCCCCCCCTTTTTGTGCAGCAGCCATGTGGCCCTGGACACATCCTATTACTTGAGTAATTAAAAAGATCCAATTCTTTTTTTTAAATTTTATTTTAATTGTACATTTTAGATGTACATAGTGATAACATTCATCATAGGGGATTTGTACCTGTATATGATGTATCTTGTTGCTTCTTTTTTCCTCACTCCCCTCCCTTCCCCCCCTCCTCCCTCCCTCTTTACAAAACCTTTGCTTCCATTTTTTCCTTCCATTTCTTATTTCTCTTGTCCTCTGTTCCGTTCCCCCTCCCTTGTTCCCTTTCCCATTTGGACATTTTCTTCCCTTTCCCAATATAATACATTTTAGTCTTTATTTACACTTTCCGTTTCTCACACCAGAAAAACTATGTGGTATTTAAACATGTGTGTCCAATTTATTTCACTTAAGAGTATGGTCTCAAGATGCATCCATTTACCTAGGAATATCTCAAGCTTATCATTCTTTATGGCAGAGTAGTACTCCATTGTATAAAAGAACCACATTTTCTTTATCCATTCTGCTGTTGATGGGCATTTGGGTTGTTTCCAAGATTTAGCTATTACAAACTGTGCTGCTATAAACATGGGTGTGCATATATCGCTGCAGTATGATGCTTTTAATTCTTTTGGGAAGATACCAAGAAGGAGAATAGCTGGGTCAAATGGAATCTCTAGTCCTAGTTCCCTGAGGAATCTCCACACTGATTTCCATAGCGGTTGCACCAGTCTACATTCCCATCAACAATGGAGAAGGGTTCCTTTTTCTCCACAGCCCCTCCAGCATTTATTATTGGCTGACTTGTTGATAATAGCCATTCTTTGTGGAGTGAGGTGGAATCTCAGGGTTGTTTTGATTTGCATCTCTCGAATGACCAGTGATGTTGAAGTTTTTTCATAGGTCTGTCTGCTGTTTCTACTTCATCTGAGAAGTGTCTCTTCATTTCTGCTGCCCACTTTTGGATTGGGTCTTTAAATTTGGGGGGGTCTTATTTTTTCGAGTTCTTTATATATTCAAGATGTTAGTCCTTTGTCAGAGGAATAGCTGGCAAAAAATTTTTCCCACTCCGTCGGTTGTTTCTTTGCTCTGTTGGTGGATCTTTTGCTGTGCAAAAGCTTTTTGAATAAGATCAGGTCCCAGTTGTTGATTCTTTGTGATATTTCCTGGGCAACTGGGGATTTGTTCCTAAACTCCTTGCCTACACCTATGTCTTCAAGGGTTCTACCTATTCTATCTTCCAATAGATTTAGTGTTTCTGTTTTAGTATTTAGATCTTTGATCCACTTTGATTTTAGCTTAGTGCATGGGGAAGGATATGGGTCTAGTTTTAACCTTTGGTGTGTGGAAAGCCAGTTTTTCCAGCACTATTTATTAAAGAGGTTTCTAGTGGGGTTGTTTGGCCCCTTTGTCGAAGATAAGGTGACTGAGAGTTTTTGGACCTGTTTCTTCATCTTCTAATCTGTTCCATTGGTCCTGGGGTCTGTTTTTGTGCCAGTGCCATGCTGTTTTTATAACAGTAGCTCTGTAATATAGTTTTAGGTCAGGGATTGTGATTGCCCCTGCTTGCTTTTGTTGCCCAGAATTGCTTTTGCTATTCTAGGTTTCTTTTGGTTCCAAATGAATTTTAAGATTTTCTTCTCTAATTCTGTGAGGTATGCTATTGGTAATTTAATTGGGATTGCGTTAAATCTGTATAGCAGTTAAAAAGATCCAGTTCTTGACAGCCTTCTGGACATATACCAGACCTTATCTGAATTCCATAAAGCCATTCATTTGGTTAAGCTGCTGTTTCTCATATTTGACTTACCAGCAGCAAACTTAATTCTTAACCCAAGTACAGGATCTTGGTATGCAGTAGTACAATCTGTGTTCATCATTTAAAGGGTTTCACTGTGTTTATGTGTAATGGACTCATAATACCTGTGGTGGACTTACTGGGGTCAATTCGAGCAGGAACGCCCAGCTGAACTGCGTTGGTGTGGTTCTGGGTGTAGAAGATCCACCTGAGAATTGCTGCCGACACATCATAAAGGAGAACGGGAGCAGAAGATAGTCACTGGCTGTATCCCAGGAGAAGCTCTGTTGTGGCTGGTTCTCCTGAAGGGAACTCAACTGTTCTTGCACAGAAGGAGCTCAGGGCCTTGCTGAGCTCTGGGATGGCTGCTGTTAACTTCAGGGGAGCTCTCATCTTCATCTCTGCTGTGAGCATCGTTTCCTGGTTCCAGTATAGATTTCTTCAGCCTTTTAGTGCACACACAGATGTACATGAGACATTGCTATGGGCTCCCAGCCCTTGATTGGATCTTTTGGGTCTCCAGTGCATAGATAGACATTCTTCACTCTTCCTGAATTTGGCTTGTGTGTGTGAATATTGTAACTTGTAAGTGTCCTGTGTTATATCTGCTCTCTTGCAAATCACTGGCTCTATAAAAGTAACTAATACAAGCTCTATATGTAATAGTCATGATATTTTGTATTCCCCCATGAAAAATAAAGGTTTACTCAACCCCAGGGTTTCAGGGAGACATTTTTCTAGTTTTTATAAGTTCCCATTTAAACATAATTTACAATGACCTGGTTTATGTCTTAGTTACTTTCTGGTTCTTAAGACAAAATACCCAACACCCACAAGTTAAAGGAGGAAAGGTTTGTTTTAGCTCACGGTTTATAGAGGTTTTATTTTTATTTATTTATTTATTTATTTATTTATTTATTTATTTATTTATTTTGGTGCTGGGGATCAAACTCAGGGCCTTGCGCTTGCAAGGCAAGCACTCTAACCACTGAGCTAAATCCCCAGCCCCTGTTTGTAGAGGCTTTAGTCCATAGTCTGCTGGCCCCAAGGCAGGGCAGCATGGCAGCAGGGCACCGAAGAGGAGAAACAGTCCACAGCAGGGCAAGCAGGAGGCAGGAAGCAGCTAGCCTCCCTTTCCCTTTTATGCCATCCAGGCTATAAATTTACTGGATGGTGCCACCCACACCTACGGTATGTCTTCCCATTTTCTACACTCAGAATCAAATCAGTGGACTAATCTAGTGCCACACACTCTTAATCTAGCCACTCCCAAAAACCCTATCTATGACCCCATGAGGCTTTGAGAGGGCATCTAGATATAACCCCTAACAGTTGAAGTTGGGTGTAGCTCAGTGGCACAGTGCTTGCCTAACATGAGGTCCTGGGTTCCATCCCCAGTAATTCCCATTTTGGCTTTAGAACATTTAGTGGGAGATGGCAGAGGAAGCACCTCAGAGATCACCAGCATACTACAACAAAATATAGCACTTGTTATGTCCTAAGGAAATAATTTGGTGAGTGGCTATAGGAATCACTGTTAGGAAAGTTTTCATATAAGCCATCAGCCTGCCAAAAATTGTTTCAAATTTTTATTCAATTTAACTCTATTCTGCTTAGAACTTCACTTATATGTTATTGCGTTTAAGATTAAATACAAAAGAGTTGGACGTGGTGGCACATACCTGTAATCCCAGCACTCAGGAGGCTGAGGTGGGAGGATTGCCTCCAGTTCAAGGCCACCCTTGGGCTACACAGTGAGTTCGAGGCCAGCCTGACTACTTAATGAGACCTCATCTCCAACAAACAAACAAACAAACAAACAAACAAACAAACAAAGATTAACTACAAAAGCCTTTATACAGGCCCTTGACTGTATGGCCTTTCCACCTTTCCCATCACTAACACAGCACTTCCTTCCTTCCTTCCCACCCAGCCAGGGGTCCTGCTCCTGCCAGGGCTCAGGCGGGAGAAGAGACCTGGGGCAGAGGGGAAGGGCCCTCCACACAGCACTCAACCTGAGCTGCTGGCTCCTGCTGATCTCCCTTCATGCTTCTCAGGATTGTTTTTGCTATTCTTGGCCTCTTCTGGTTCCAGATAAATTTCATGATTGTCCTTTCAAATTCTGATAAGTATGTTAGTGGTATTTTGATTGGAATTGCACTAAATCTGTATAATAATTTAGGAAGTATGGCCATTTTCATTATGTTGGGTCTTCCTACCCAGGAACACGGTATATCTTTCCGTTTTCTGATATCCCTTTCAATTTCCTTTTTTAGAGAACTATAGTTTTCAATGTAAAGATCTTTTACTTCCTTTGTTAGATAAATTCCTAAGTATTTCATTTTTTTGATGCAATTGTGAAAGGTGTATCTTCTGTTATTTCTTTCTCAGTGAGTTTGTTATTTGTATATAGGAATGCTGTTGATTTTTGGGTGTTGACTTTGTATCCAGCTACACAACTGAATTTAGTTATTAAATCTAGAAGTTTTTGGGTGGAATTTTTGGGGTCTTCTATGTAGAGTATCATGTCGTCTGCTGATGATGATAATTTAAATTCTTCCTTTCCTATCTTTATTCCTTTTATTTCTTTCTTTTGTCTAATTGCTCTGGCTAATGTTTGTAAGTCTATATTGAATAACAGTGGTAATAGTGGGCATCCTTGTCTTGTTCCAGATTTTAGTGTGAAAGCTTCCAGTTTCTGATCATTTAGTGTGATGTTGGCTATTGGTTTGTCATAGATGGCTTTTATCAGATTTAGATATAGACCATCTATTCCTAATTTCTGTAGTGTTTTTATCATGAATGGGTGTTGGATTTTGTCAAATGCTTTTTCTGCATCTATTGAGATGATCATGTGATTTTTGTCTTTGACACTGTCGATATGGTGTGTTACATATGTTGATTATGGGATACAATGAAAGCAGTTCTACGAGGGAAATTTATTGCATTGAACTCCCACATCAGGAAGACAGAACGAGCTCAAATTAACAACTTAATGTTGAACCTCAGACGTCTAGAAAAAGAACAAATCAAACCCAAAGCTTGTATGAGAGAGGTAATTATTAAGATCAGAGCTGAAATTAATGCAATTGAGACTAAAAATACAATACAAAGACTCAATGAATCGAAGAGTTGGTTCTTTGAAAGACTAAACAAAATAGACAAACTCCTAGCCAATCTTACCAATAAAAGAAAAGACCCAAATTTGTGCCATAAAAAATGAAAGGGGTGAAGTCACAACAGACCCTACAAATTCCAAAGAATCATCAACACCTACTTCAAGAACCTATACTCAAACAAGATGGAAAATACTGAAGAAATGGACAGATTCTTAGAAACGTATGATCTACCAAAACTGAATCAAGAAGAGATAAAAATACTAAATAACCCAATATCAGCCATTGAAATCAAAGAGGTAATTAAAAACCTACTAACAAAGAAAAGCCCAGGTCCTGACGGTTTCACAGCTGAATTCTACAAAAAATTCAGGGATGATCTAATACCACTACTCCTCAAACTCTTCAGTGAAATTGAAAAGGAAGCAGTACTTCCAAAATCATTCTTGGAAGCAAGCATCACCCTGATACTAAAACCGGAAAAGGATCCAACTGAAAAAGAGAACTATAGGCCAATCTTCTTAATGAACATAGATGCAAAAATTCTAAACAAGACACTGGCAAACAGAATGCAACGAATTATCAAGAAGATTACGTAACTACGACCAAGTAGGATTCATTCAACATACGCACTACTCATAAATTCGTCCCAGCACAGGAAGCAGCCCCCTGAAGCACCCTAACCATGTGGCACCCTCGCTCGTGCCTTTCCACGCTCCAGCTCCAGCCAAATTGTCCATATCACACACTTCTCCATTCTTCCAGCTTCAGCAGGCGCAACACAGAGCTCAGTGGGGCGGGGAGGGGTGTAGAAGGGTGGGTGCGCCCCACTCCCCACCTCCAGGCTGCCCCACGGTGAAGAAGATGCCTGGAGTGGGGCGGGCACCCGGCAGTGCGCAGGCCGCCAGGGGGCGCCGCTGTGGCGCAGGGTGGGATCGCCCAGGGCAGAAAGCACCTGTGCCAAGGCTGGCCGTGGTGTGCACTCTGCGGTAGGGGATGGGTCAGCCCTGTCAGGTGTGCTGCGCAGCTGAGAAGGCCCCGAAGAACCGAGGAGAGGGTTCCAGACCCACCAGCCGCCTCCCTGCACGCCCACCGATGCTCCCCCCGGGCCCCTGTGCCCCACCGCTGCTCTTCTGGGTGTAGATCAGACCCAGCCTGGTGAAGGCTCAAGTGGTTATACGCGCAAGTCGTTGGCTCCACCCAACAAGTCTGAAACTGGCGGCGGGGCTCCCTGCTCCATGTTTATTTGCAGGTTCTACAGGCGAGGCCCCTGCACTTGAGGGCGCGAGGCAGCTGAGATCTGCGCCAGCGCACCCCACTCAGAAGCCTCTGAATTTTAATAATCAAGGTGGATCGTTCTCGGGCTTCCCACAGAGTGGTGATGGTCACACTTCATGGTATTTCCTTCGTGAAGTTTCCTAGCTCTTCACAGACCCAGATAGCCGTGAAAGAAAAGGAATGGGAATCCAGAGGAATAATGGTGCCTTAAAAATAAGAACCTAATAACCCAAATTTAAAACAGTGTCATGTACACTAGGTACGACAGTAACTTTATGTAGTTGTGACTTAATGCTGAATCTATGTGGTTGTTTACATTGCTCGCTGTCATGAGCAAAAGGCACAGTGTATTGTGGTCTTAAGCTTGTGTGATGGCCTGTAAGTTTGTGTACTTTTGGATAAATTTTAATAAAAAATCTATTAAAAAAAAAAAGGACGAAGGTACTCGTGCTTGGAAGGCAGTCTCGGGCTGCCAGCAGGCCTGGGGCATGGGCTTTGACAACCCACAGTGACAGAAGAAAGAACATACTCTCTGTGGACCAGGAAAAACCTCATGCAGGAAGTCGTGGGCTTAAAACTGCTTCCCTTCTTCCCAGTCTTTGGATTCACTTAAGGCAAACCAGGGGTATCATTCAGTAAAGAGAAACCATCTTCTTTCTTTGAGTACAACTGAATGACCTTATTTTAGCTGCCTTAGTAAGATAATTTCTGTTAGCCGTTAAGCTTGCAGATGTTTTGGGCAGCCACACAGGTGCTCTTTGAAGAGTGCCTTTGAGACTTCAGTAATAGTTTGGTGTAGAAAAGAGCAGACACTGGAAATGTTGGAAATGCCTTTTATTGTGGGGAAGGGGCAGCAGGTGGAGACTGACAATAAGATACTCTTGCAGAAATATCATAAAAGGATGGATAATGGCAAATCTACTCCAGCCCATGAAGTAGTCAGTTTCTTAGAACTAGCCGATATGCTGTTTTATAAGTTACTGAACACTCAGTGAGATAGTTGAATTATTGTTTTGCATCCAGGAGACCTCTTTGACTCCTGTGTCATTTTGCCTTGGTCAAATTATGAAAAAACTGCCCATTCAGGCATCAGGGCAGCCTGGCCTCTGTACTTGAGATGGAAATTTGGCTTGCATGGTAAAAGGATCCACTGAGCTGTGTGTTCAGTTTCCTCTGCTCACCAAAAACCACATGCGTGAAATCTTTTTCCTAGTTTGTCATCTATTTTAAAATTTTGTTCATGCTCTTCAGATTTAAAAAAAAAGTTTTACTGTCAAATTTCAGAAGCATCTAATACAAATGGGAAGAGCAAATGTACCTTAACCACTTTCTTCACTTGTTGGAGCAGACGGTTTGATTACTTCTCTGAAAAGGGATTTTTCTTTTCTGACTCTTCTGAGACATGCATGTGATCTGAACCACAGCAGAGCCACACTCAAATGCGCTATCCGCTCAGGTTTCCTTCCACCCGAGCTCTGGTCCGCATCTAGGCCCTAGTTGTCTGCTGCCCTCGGGTTGCAGAAATCGACCGTCGAGAAACAAAGTGGCACTCAGAGTTGTAAAACTCAGCTTTATTCACATCGACAGGCCCAGGACAGTTCACACTCCAAGATCGTGGGCCCCGAACAAAACGACTTCCAAAACCATGTCCAAAGAGCTGGGGAAGGATTTCATGACTCCTTCCAGGACCCAGAGCCTGGGACCTGAGGCTTTCTGCCTCCCTCAGGGCTTTCTCCTGGCTGCTGAGTCTTTGTTCAGCACTTGTCTCCAAGTCCCCAAACTCCACTGCTCTTCACAGACACACAGCCCTTGCTGGTTCCTTCCAGTAATTGTTTCAGAAGCTATCTTTGTACATTGGTTCACTGAGAGTAGTGGTCTCGTCCTGGCCTCTCGCCATCCTTCATTAGTCTGATTTGACACCTGCAGACAACACAGCAACACACCCACCAGCAAATACTAGGCCTTTTTGTCACCTATAGTAGGATATTTTAGTTGTTACTATAATAATCAATAAAGCTTATTATAACAGTTGATATCCATAAATAAGGACTGAGAATTCATTCATGTGATGGTCATTATTCTAGGTTAAGGAAAAATCGACAGGAATCTTTGCTCCAAAGTGATTAAAAACATTTGAAATACCAGATGGACCTTGAGACCATACTCTTAAGTGAAATAAGCCCTATGCACGTGTTTAAATACTGCATTGTTTCTCTGGAGTGAGAAACCGGAAGTGTAAAGAAAGACCAAAATATGTAATAGGTATTGGGAAATAGGAAGAAAATGTTCAAATGGGGAGGAGAACAAGGAAGGGTGGAGAGGGAAAGGAAGGGAGGGTCAAGGGGGAAAAAAAAGAGAATAGAAGGAAAACCCGGAAACAAACCTTTCATGAATGAGGAGGAGCAAAGGGGTTGAAGGGAGGGGAGGGGAATGGGGAAAAAGAAGCAAGATATGTGCAGGTACAAATTCTCTATGATGGAATGTTATCATTATGTATATATAAAATGTACCAATAAAATAAATACATAAATAGACCGAACTTCAAAAAACAAACAAAACCTTTGAAACGCTGTGGAATACCGGAAGTCAGGCGGTCGACACCAGGGGGCGCCAAAGACCTCTTTCGCCTCTGATCTCGTTGCGCTTTGCTATGAAGACGGCATGGATTTTCAGTCTTCCCCACTGGTGAAACCTGTATATGTTTTTCCAGAGTTTATATATTTTCTATTGTGAATTGACTTCCCCTTGCACTGTGTAAACATATAATTGGCTTTGTGTTGACTGAAAATAAACATCTGGGCTAAAAGAATAGAATTTGTATGTTTCATATAACTTGCTCCCAGTCTAGTGGCTGAGTGTTGAACACATTCCTTCCTGTCTCAAGCAATATCCTTCTACTGGAACTATTAGGATGTTCAAAGGTGCTTTACCATCAATGGCTTTCAACAGTTTTAAACCACATACACCTAATAACTGAAAACATTTCCATTCATTCTTGATGCTGGGAATTCCAAAAGAAGCTGTTGTTTGATTGGACAATTTCATTTTTCATGTAGCACGTGATTTAATAACAATATTCTGTGGTGATTCAGAAGTGACTTTTTGTTTTGGTTGGGTATCAGCTTTGATGTTGGGAGAATTAAGATTTATCGTGCAGCTAGTAGGAGACAAATGAACATGTCCAGTTTGCTTCTTTCTGATAGGGTTGTCTTCCAACTCCATAACCTTGGGCGCATGTACAGGGAAGCTACACCCCACACGCTGACTGCCTGCCTGTAGGATCCACCCTGGGTTCCTTTGCATGGGCATGAGCTGCCCCCCCCCCCGGCCTCTCCCAGGTCCACCCTCCAGCACCTCCAAGCAGCAACACATTGCTGCCCTGTGGGTTTCCTCACTGATTACCCAGCTTAGGAGTCTCCTCTCCAGCGGAGCTTTCTTCTCCAGGCCCTCTGCTCCATGCCCTGGTTGAACTAGATTCACAGGAGCATTTGTTGGGGTTCAGAGCATGATGCCCCAAGGGTGGTGCCATGACATGCTAAGTGCTTTGAACTAGCAAAGACTGGAAGGGCCGCAGAGGCAAGCTCTCTCCGGCCTCCTAGCCACGATCTTCCCCAAAGTCATCATAGAAACCAGAATTCCTCTTCCCTAAGGCAGCTCATAAAAGTAGAGCCTTTCTCCCCCAAAACAAGTCATAAAATCCAGAAAGGTTACTCTCTCACTTTCCTTTCTTCCCTGCAAACCCTCATTTCAGAAGGACCTTGCCCCCTATGTAGGAGGAGGGAGCACACACGGGGAAACCAAGAAGAATCTGGGAGCAGCCTGACTGGGCTCCCCTCTGTCCATTATATTAGCTCAGCAGTTTTGTCCAATTTTTTTCCACATGGCTGTCCATTCTTCATCTAATCTAAGCATAAAGATGGAAGGTTTTCCCTGGATCTTCAAGCTTTCTTTTCTGAAGGCTCTCATGTCATGGAACATTTAGATTAAATATGATTGCTGTACCTTTCTCTTGTTAACCTGTCCTTTGTTATGGGAGTGTTAGCCATGACCCTTATGATGGGGAGGAATGGGATCATATCTTTCCACCTCTGAGCATTCACCACATCTTATTTAAGTCTCCATTTATCACATTTGACTCCTTCCAGGAGACTGAATTTTCATTTTCACATCCCCAGTGTTTAGCACAGTATCTACCTCATAGGAGGTACATGTTTGCCAGATAAATAAATTCTGGTTACACTAATGGATTGAGCTGAGCCATGGCTGAACTATTGTTGCAGACTCTGTGTCCTCAGGCAAAGAATGATTGGCAGATTTAAACTGGACCTTTAAAATACTTTCTTCCAGAGAGCAATGAATGGAGGGGGAAAAATATCCAGACCTGAATAATCAGTAGACTCTGTTACGTCTGTTCTATATGGCACTTTTGATTTCCATTGCCTGTTTCCTAGAGTGTTCTAAATACGACCAGACAGTTCACCCAGACCACGCGATCAACAATGAGCACGTCTTCCCTAGAGGATGTGGGAGGCTGATTTCATTTTCTAACTGTACAGTCTCCTACATGCCTAAGAGCTAAATTCCTTGATACTCATTTCAGAAGAAATTTTGTCACACCAGACTAAAGTTCAAGCTATTTGAACAATAAAAATTCCAGTATAAGAAGTAAAGTTATATCACATTGCCCAGCTTCAAGGAAAACATATTTTTTAAACTTTTTTTCCTGTACAGAATACACAGCTTCTTCCCCTTTGGCACACTTTTTTCTTGTCCAGTTTTAAAATAGCAACTCCAGCTGCTGGTAGACACTCTTGAGGGATTTTAAGGCACTAATCAATTTCACAGCTGGAGGCAAAGCACTTTGGCTGAATATTTTGCACATGACATATGTACTAGGTGCTTTGACATTGTCAGAGCAGACAAAACACTGAAGGAACAAGAGAGACTGCTGATCGGCCACCAAGCCCAGGAGGACAGTGAGGCAGCCCCAGGCAGGCTGAGCTCAGGTGCTGGCCACCTCAACCTGCTCTCTGCCTTCTTCCCCCCCTCTACATTCATTTTTAACAAACTGAGACAGGGAACAAGGAAGCTCAGCTTCTCTGGGAACCTCTAGGATCAAGGTTCGAGGAAGGCAAAACTGCCTGATTCTACCTTTCTGGTTTAAAACCAAGACCTAAACTTAAAGTCAATAAAAGAGAGAAGTCTCCCTTTTGAATGGCCCCTTTCTCTGGCCTAGTGGCTGGCAACTATAGTGAGTTTCAGAATTACACAAGGAAGGGGATGTGAAACACAGATTGCTGGGGTCTGGGGCTACAAGAGCTCAGTGATAGACCATGTGGAATATGTTCTCGGCATACATGACTGGGGCCTGAGTTCATCGAACCCAACACACACACCCCCCCACACACATGCACACACATACACACACCGGAACCCCAATTTCTAAAGCCACAGAATTTGGATCCAGCGGGTTTGAGTTAGCACCTGAGAGTCCTAACAAGTTCCTAGGTTTCCCAGAAGCCGCGGCTGGCCCTGACCACTTTCTGGGGAACCACTGCTCTCGGAATCCAATTGAGGATTTTCTTTTGCTCAAATATTTACTCTCATATTTGTCTCTCACTGTCTGTTTTTCACAGGGTTGAGGATTGGACGCAGAGCCCATGTGTGCCTGGCAAAAGCTCCCCTGCGAGCCTTACTGTGGCCCCTCTTCGCTGCCCCTCAGAGCCCACCGCTTTCCTCCACAGCGGCTCCCCTGCACGCACTGGTTGGGTCTAATCCAAGGACGGTGGCAGATGCCGGCCACGGGTTGAATCATTGCTCTTGCTGAATTTTAGAGTAAATCCTTCAGAAGAGTAACAGAAAGGACTCTATCCTGAGAACAATGTTAAGAGATTTTCTTTCTTTAAACTGTATAATGTCTTTCATTGGTAAGTGTTTCCCTAATTATGCTTTTTCTGAGCATCTGTGTGCTGGTATATGATGGGATTAAGACACATCCTGCTATCAGACCCATTTTACGCCCAAGTCATAATACATATAGATACAGGTTTTCAAGCAGCAGCTTTGTTCTTTTCCTCCCTGGAAGAAATTGTCCATCAGGCCACAGAATGACTTCTCTGTTCTCGCTGGAGCTCATCCCAGAGGACAGTTAGGCAGACGACGCGGCCCAGTGGCAAAGAGCGCGGTTCTGAGAACTGGGGTGCGGCAGTGCGGAGCACCTGCCTGGCCCGCACAAGGCCTTGGTTCCATCCCCAGCACCGGAAAAACCAAAAGAAGAGCCCAGACCTGGGGCTCCATCTTGGAAACCTCCAAACCTCATGAGCTACCTTGGGGCGGTGTGTAACTAAAAATTGCAGATAGTAATTCTGACACCTTAGAAATACATTGAATCCAAGCTTTGGCTGAAGCCTAAATGGCCAGTGCCAAACTTCCTAGGGGCAAAGCCAGACATCACCGTCATAACACGTGCTTCTGACACTGTTAGAAAAAAATAATCATCGGCGATCTTGGCACACTAACACTGTGTCACTAGTAGCCACAGACCTCAGTGGTGCTGAATGACAGATGATGTTTTCACCATCCTAATGTCAGGTGGGTGGTTCTGCTGCCTGGGTGGGGCTCTGATCAGGGTGGGGCTTGCTCGGCTTCTGTGGGTGCAGTCACTAGGCAGCCAAGCTGGGCGCCGGCTGTCTGCTAGGAGATCAGGTGGCCTGCTCCATGTGATCGCTCATCCTCTGGCAGGTACCTGAGCTTGCACTTATGGCATAAGAGACTGCAAAGAGTGACAGAGGAGGTGTGCAAGGCCTGCTGGGAGTGGGGCCCAGAACCTGCACACCAGTCACCTCTGGTGCATCCTGTTTGCTGGAGCAAATCACAAAGTACTCAGGTTCAAAGTCTGGGAAATAGACTCATCTTCTCTGTTTGTGTGTGTGTGTGTATTTGTGTGTGTGTGTGTGTGTGTGCATATGTGTGCGTGTGGTACTGGGGTTTGAACCAAGGCCTTTGCACTGAGCTACATCCTTCGACCTTTTTTATTTTGAAACAGGGTCTTGCCAAGTCCCTAAGTTGCCCAGGCTGGGTTGGAACTTGCGATCCTTCTGCTCCAACCTGCCTCCTAGAGTACTGGGATCACAGGCATGTGCCACCATGCCCAGCAGACTCAACCTTTCACGGGAGAGAGGTCTGAGATCATATTGAAAAGCCTATAAACACGTGGAGGGATACAGAATTAGAGCCATTTTTGCAGTCAACCTACCACATTGACGTGTTTTATCTTTGAAGTTTTATTAGTCAATGCTTGCAGTGTAACTCAGTGATACAGTGTGTGCTTAGCGTATACAAGATCCTGAGTTCGATCCACAGCATCAAAACAAAAAGAAGACATTCTATCAGTCAAATGTTATCAATTTGACATTATGAGGAGGAAACAATAGATCTCTCCTCTGGTAGTTACCTACATGTTGATTAGTAAGCCTACTTTCAACTATGATTGGCACAGAAGCAAGGTATTTGAGTAGCTCTTCTTAAATATTTTGCTTTTCTCCTTTTTCTCTTTATTGGGTCTTCATGAACAACAATTTATCATGGGCCTTGTGGCAGAAAGATTTAGGAGTCTTTCCTCCCTGTGAACTTCGAATGGCAAGATCAACGTGCTGAGGGGCTCAGTGGGGTTTGAACCAAGGCCTTAGGACCCATTAGGCGCACCGGAGGCAGCTCCGTAGTGGAACTCTTGGCACTTGTGTGAGGTCCTGGCTTCATTTAAAACACTGAGGATTTCCAAGCTGCATTTTTCTTCATGAAGATTTTGGCTTAAGTATATTGCAAAGAATACAGTTCCGAAATGTCACTTCAATATTAAGAATGCTAGTACACTAAAACAATTCACAAAGTCTAGAATTACGATTCAATCTATTAATCATTATTATCCCCCCATATATTATCATTGAAATTTGGGTCAACATTTGTTGTCTCAAAAAAAAAGAGATATCTATCTGAAAGCTAACATGCTTTCTTTCACATAAAATGAATGACTTTCACACTAAATATAGTCTTGCAGTAATAAAAATAAATTCATATTTTAACTCAGACAGGATTCTAACCACGAAACGCATAAAAAAGAGTTTTCACTCTGAGTTTCGTGTACGATGCTTGCTTTTATTTGAAACTGAGTACTGTATATATTTCAATATTAACAACAAGTCTAAATGTTTATACTAATAATTGTGATAGTGAATCTTGCTTATCAACGCGATTGGACTGGAAAGTGCCAAGGAAATTAGTAAAGCACTCTTCTGAGTATGTCCGGGAGTGTTTCCAGGAAAGCTGACATGTGGGACAGAAAAGGAAGGGGCAGACCCACCCTGAAATAGGTGGCACCATCCAACAGGGCAACAGCCTGGTAGAACAAAACTGGAAGAACACGCTCTCTGCTCCCTTTCCCATCCGTCTGCCTGCTCTCCCGGGTCCTAACCACCATGGCATGAGCAGCTTTGCCACACCACATACTTCTGCGGTGATGTTCTGCTGTAACACAGGCCTAAAGCAATGCGGCCAGCTGACCATGGACTGGAATCTCTGAAATGGTGAGCCAAAGTAAACCTTTTCTCTTTTAAGGAGTTATTCTCGGATATTTTGTCACAGTGACAGAAGCTAACACACTGATGTTGGTACAATGAACAGATACAATGGAAACCTACACAGACAGATGACCATCAATCATACACAGACTCAGGAATGCCAGAAATATCACTGCTTACAAAGATGAAGCTGCTTACAAAGATGAAGCCAAAGGCCAGGGGCAGGATTTCAGGATTATGCTCTGACCAAAATTGAACTCTAAGTGTTTCTATGATCTTAAAGGGTGTTTAGCAGATTAAATGAGGCAATGAGAGAATGTGTGGCATGCCATAGGTTTAGATAAACGGCAGATACTATTTTTTACTACTTTTGACTTTGGACAGAATTAGTTGTACTATACATTATTCTTTGGCCCATAGGGAACCTTGTCAGCAAGCTGCTTGAGTCAGTGCAGAGGGGAGGCTAACGCCAGGGAGTTTCTGTGCAAAAAGGACTCATGGACCTTAGAAATCTGAGGGACGTTGTGGGGAGTGAGGCAGTGGTGGGGATGGAGCCCAGGACATCACCCGTGCTAGGCGAGCACTCTACTTGGATTTAATGTCATATAGAAGACTGTCTCCATGTCGTGTTGGCTCAGTTATCCAAAAATCTGGACATTCCCTCTGTGATGTCTCTCAGCACTGTGACATTCTTTAATATTTGTATTTCAGATTAAACCTAAACAACATGGCTGCTTATGTTAAACAAAACCAGTTAGTTGCACATTTATTTTCCTTCCCTCTTGGGTGTCTTTTTAAAAAATTATTTTGGGATGTCAAACATGATGTTATGGGATACAAATAGATAATTAAAATGTTTCTATCACAAACAAATTAACACACGTCATCTCACATAGTTACTCCCTCTTTTCTTTTTTTGTTCTTTTGGCAAGAGCAGCTAAAATCTACTCAGTGCGAATCTCATGTACAGTACAGTTTTCTTACCTGTGGTTCTCATGGTGTAGTTGCCCATTCTTAATTAATTCAACAAGAAAATGTGCAGTCTCTGGATAACACAAGATAAACTGGACACGGCTGTTACCTTCAAAAGAGCCTAGATCTCAGGGGTGGTGCTTGGAGAAAGGTATGTAAAATTTGAAGCAAAATCATGGTAATGAGAAAACTGTGCTCTGGGCCTCACACCCCCGCCCCCCTTCACCTCCACTTCCTTCCCTGGCTCCAGCACCCAGCCTGGAAACCTGGGCTTCTCGGTCCCACATTCCAAAGGTAAGCAGAGAGTGTCCTTTCCGTTCTGTAGTCATCTTCCTGATCTTGTAAATTTCTCTTTTCACTGGTCTCATCTCGGTGCCTTTCTTTTATCTAAATTTAGAGGAGTACCCTGGAGGCTCTGTGTTAAGCGACTGATTAAAACAATCGGTGTGTTCGAGTTAACTGTCTCACTGCCGATGTTTAGCCAGAAGATGGCGCACAAGAGTCAAAGCAAGAAAGTCAGGCAGTTTATGAGTTTCATATATTTTTCTTGGTACTAAAAGGGCTGGTATTTTATCCTTCAGTTTAGCACTTAGAGCCCAAAGTTCAGCCTCATAATATGTGTAAAGTTAGCCAAGCTGTTAGGAGTAGGCTACCCAAGTAATGTTTTAACAAGCATATGATTTAGATTTAATAATTTGTTGAAAACAGGCAAAACACATAAATCAATGACCAGTGCAAGAGAATGGGTTTGGTTCCAGTCTACCAAACATGTGCAACTAGTAATGTTGGTGATTTTGTCTACATGTCTATATGACAGATAGTTCCAACTAGAAGGAGTGGGGTTAATCCATTTTTTTTTAATTTTTTTATTATTTTTTACCAAGAACATGTATTGGTACATTGCATACATAATGATCATAATCAACATGGTTATTTTGTACCTGTACATGATACATCTTGGTTTTCCCCCCTCTTCCCCCCATGGGTTAATCCATTTTTATGAGTCACTGCGTGGATATAAAACATATTGCCCCGCATGTTAAGAGTTGGTACATCTGGTAAAGGGGTATGCAGGGGTTCTTTACGATCTTCTTATTTTTGCAAAATTTCCCTTCAGTTTGAAATTACTTGCAAATGAAAACTAAAAACAAAAAATAAACAGGCTTCCTAGTGTGTTTTGGACAATCAGACCTGGCATGATTTTATCATCTGGTAAAATCCAGAGCCCATAACATAATTCTTAGAAAAACAGTGAAACCTGAAGTTTGCCAAGATCTATAGCGGATGGTGAAATTAAAAACAATCGCCATTAGCAAGTGCAAGGCCTTGAGTTTGATCCCCAGCACCAAAAAACAAACAAACAAAAAACCCAATTGGCATTAACTGAAAAAGTGGGAGGATTTGATGTGCATTAAGAATGTTAGGATCTCCGGTGACTTGAAGACAAGGCAAACAGTGTCACGGTATTTCCACAGGGAGGTGGCACTGACTTACTGTGACACGTGGAGTGGCTCGGGAGGATCTCTTAGAAAGGGTCTCTTGGCTTCCTGAGCTTATGCTCCTTCTTATGACTCAGCCACTGTAACGCCAGCCCGTGTCACCACGCTGTGCAGCCAGAGGGTCCTGCTTCCAGAATTTAGAAGGCTAAATTATGCCAACACTTGGACTTTACCTTTCCTTTGTCTTGAGACCAGGTCTCAGTATGCGGCCCAGGTTGGCCGATCCTCCTGCCTCAGACTCCCAGGGAGCTGTGCACCACCACACCCTGTTAACTCTCGGATTTAAGGTAAACCATGATGAGATCTTCTACTTCCCCTGCTACTCTACTAACAGGACCCACTATAATGAGTGAAACAACAAAGAGTGCTGCGCTGTGGTGCTGTTTACCGTCTCCCACTTCAGAGTCTAATTTAGTCCTTCTCTTCCTATCAAGCTACACATGGATAATATTTTCTCCAAAATTAGATAGTGTGGCAGCCCCATACAGATTCTGGAAATGTACAAATGGGTTCAAGAGGAAGTGGTTTTTTGCTTATTTGCTCAGTTGTGTGTGTGTGTGTGTGTGTGTGTGTGTGTGTGTGTGTGTGTCTGTTTCTTAGCACCTGTTATCCATTCTTTACCACAGAGATACTGAAGCTTCAAGTGTACCTGAAATAGTACTACAGAAGTTGGAAGTTCCATTTTGGTTTCGCCTTGCCTGTGGTTTCAGCATTCAGTATCATGATCGCTGCATCCAATCCATTTGGCAAGTACAGAGAGAGATAGAGATTTTACTACACTCCATAAATATGACCATTTATTGGCCCCAACATATTTATGTTCCTATTCATTCAGTGCTCACTTAAACTGTCCAATCTGCTTGACCCAGTCTATAAATGTAAATTGCCTATGTCTGAAACCGACTCTGGATGGCTTTTGAGTGTACGGGAGCTAGAATTATATGACTTCCACAGATGGACCAGGACTCCTACAAAATCATTCAGGGCACCTGTAGCCTCCAGGCAGTAAGTTACTTCTTCATTTTTCCTTTTTTTCCACTCGAAGGCAGAGCTGGGAGTTGTAGTTGAATGATAGAGTGCTTGCCTAGCGTGCTCAGAGCCCTGGGTTTGTCTCCCAGCATCACAAAAACAATGAAAATGTATGTTATTTCAAAACCTTAGTTAAAATACTACCGGAATCAATTGTCAGATAAATTTAATTTGGACTACCATTTTGCCTGGTCTTAAAACGTTTTATCTATTTGAGGAACTCAGCAAGTTTATTCAGTGTCAAGAGAACAAACATGAGCCATATTTGCTGATTTCTTTATTATGAACCTAAAGCTTTTATATTGTATAATACCATCTGAGGAATACTAGTAAGGAATCTCGAGCATGTAACTAGACCTTCTCCTATCAACTCACAGTTATATCTTATGGCTCACCCTCACTTTCCAAAATGAGAAATTATTTAGTAATTTTTGTTTTGTTTATAGTACTAGGAATCAAATCCTGGATGTGGCACATGCCAGGCAAGCACTTTTCTGCTAAGCTACACTTCTGGATCCTATTTAGCACGCTGCAAAGGAACATGGGGACTACGGGATTTCATGACTTTCACTCTCCCTCTGCACCGCTGCTTCCTCATCTACATTAGTTAGAGAGTGTTCTTTAAATATCACCTCTGTGATTTAGCTCAACACCTTCCTGTTTGTCTTGTCTGTACTGGAGGATAAGCAGCTAGGGGTTCTACTTAAAATATTCCTACACACACACACACACACACACACACACACACACACACACACAGAGTTATGGCTTATATCTACACATCCCCTGCAAGCCTCATGTGGTAACAGGTGGGACTTTTGGGAGGTGGCTGGATCTAGGGTGTGTGCTGCTAGGATCAAGGATGTGATGCTGGGATTGATTAATGGGGCCATGCTAGGATTAAGGCTGCCCCACTCTGGCTGTGAGTGCTGCCTGTCCTAAGGGTGGGGATCCTGGATAGGATGGAAGGGACAGAAAGAGGATCACTGCTTGTCACTTGTTGCTTGTTGCTTTTACTGCCTTCTGCCTGCCATGAACGCCTTCTCCTCTACCAGGCCACCCTGCCTGGGAGCCAGCTGATTATGGACTGAAACCTCTACAAACCGTGAATTAAATAAATCTGTCCTCCTTTAACTTTGGGTGATTTTATCTCAGCAGTGAGAAGAGTAACTAAGACATAAACATGCCTGTGAATTCCTTCACGCAGTTTCTGGTTGTTTACAGTGCCAAGGATAGAACCTAACACCATGTGGATGGTAGGCTAGTGCTCTACTACTGAGCCATACCTCCAACCCAGTCCATCGTGTGTGTGTGTGTGTGTGTGTGTGTGTGTATGTATGTGTATTACTAGGGATTGAATCTAGGACCCTCACACTGAACTATATCCCCAGCTCATTTTTTACTTTTTATTTTGAGACAAAGTCTTGATAAGTCCCTAAATTTCCCAGGCTTTGCTCAGACTTGAGACTCTCCTGCTTCAGCCTCTCAGAGTGCTGGGATTATAGGCACACTCAGCTATAACATGGTTAAAGACAGTTTTGAAGCAGCCTCCTCCTCTCCACTGCTGCCAGTTTTATTTTCTTTATGCCCAATGATAATCATCTTAAATCTTTCTATACTTTCCTGCTTTCCACGTTTTCCAATATTTTCTTCAGGATCTCATGTTTCCAAAATAAATTGACCCACTTCCAGGAATAAAATAACTAAAACTATGTGTGCTTTATAAAATCATACTGCTATGCACCAAAAAGGAAATTGGTTATAGAAATTAAGAGTGCTGGTGATTTGTTTATGTTTCCTGATAAGACATAGCAACTCATTTGTGTTACATTAGAAAATAGCCGATTGGAAATAAAAACTGGAAAGGAATACCAGCACTCCTTGTATTAAAATTACTTGGAAGACATTCTGCATAGGTTGAAAATTTCATTTTAACTTTTTAAGAAGTTTTGGAAAAGTGGGTGAATTCAACACTTTCTTAGCTTACTTAATAACATACTTATTAGAACAGAAAGCGTAATGATGTTAAAGAATTTAGCACAATGCTTGGGACATGCCAGATGCTTATTAACTGATTGAGCCTCAGTCTATTCAACTATATTGTCTAACATAGAAACATTAAAAAAAAACCCTAATTAGGTAATGAGGTTAGTTGGAGAATCTCCAGATAACTGATATGTAAGAATTTACAGTGTGAAGCAAGAAGTGTCCTGGATGCTGTAAAGCTGTGAACCGATCTGAAATACTTAACAAGTCTTAAGGTGGTATTGGGACGCTAACGTTTTCAGGATATGGAATTCCTTAAACCTTTTCCTGCTCATTTGAATACTACACAATGCAGAACATTCTCCTTTTATTCCTCAGGTGGAGATATTTTGAGGAAATGCAGATGTGGGTTGCTATCCAAGGACTCTTTAAACAAACATGAAGTTTAATTCAATTGTTTCCTCAGAGACTGACTTCTTGCAAAAGCCAAAGAAAATCTTTTGCTAATCCAAAAGGTACAAAAAATAAGGTTGAGACCATAAAACGGGAGGAGAGGGCGCTTGGTTTGGAAAAGTTAATGTATTTGGACAGGGATAATTACTACCGCTGTGAGGCTGTGCCGCGAATTCCATCGTTCCCTTCCCGTTAGGGTAAGCAGCACAAAGACCCTTTTATCTTTTTATGTTTTTACCAGAAGACTGGTGAGGCTGCTTTGATAAATGAAATTCTTATTTATATCAAATCTAAAAACCCAGGATAAAGGAGAGTTTTAAAAAAAAAATTTCTGTGACCTGAGCCTAGAAAAACAATGATCTTAATGAGAAATCCCAAGGAATCTATGACACAAAAGTACCTTCTGAATTATTTTAACGGAAATATGAAGTGATCTTCAAGCAATCTAGTTTCTCAGTCTGGATGTGAAACAACATGGTTTCACACTACATGTGCCGTTACACATTCCTCCACCTCCTCTCACACTGTAAGGACCAGCCTCGCACACCCAGAAATTTCTGTCAGTTGTAGGAATCCCAGCAGAATATGCCCACCTGTCTCTCAGATCCATCTCTGTGATGACCACCAAGCTCTGAGCAGTGTCTGCCGGCAGGGAGCTGAGTCCCGGGCAATGGGGCAGGCCCTGCATGGCAGGGGCCATACAGTTGCCCTCCAACACAGGCGCTCGGGTGCCTGAGGACCACAGTGAAGACTGTCATAGTGGTACACAGGGACCATCTCCCCCCATGAAGCTGCTGGCACCAATCTCTGATGGCTTGTGTTTCACTTTCACGTGGCAACATCCAGGATACAGCTTATTCCTTTTTCCATCTCTTATTGCAAACTGTCACCAGATGGGGCAGGTCCCCAAACAGGAAGTGGGGACCTCACCTCACTCCACAGAGGAGGTTTATAGACTCTCATCACAGAAAAAGCCTTTCAGGACTCTCCAGTGACAGGCACTGACAGATTTTTAGGCAGAGTTAGAAGGTAGAAAGATCAGGAAAGGACCCCACTAGAGCCCAATCTGGGAGGGGGCCCAGTCTGATAAAGAGTTCACAAAAGCAGGAGATTTCCTGGATTAACTCAGGCGGGTCAGGCCCAGTGGATCGATGTCTCAGGTCTGGTTTCACGCCCTGGGGCAGCCTTCTGTCTGGAGAGGTAGTTCAGTTCCCGTGAGATGACTGTTCTCGCTTGGGAGGGGTGATCTCACCATGGTGTGGTCTGTGAGGCCCAAGGTGGTCACAAGTTTAGTACACCGGCTAGAGACATCCAGGCATTGCTTTAGTGCAGTCTGCAACTGGACATTGTAAAAAGCTGGCAACTGGATGTCTCTGTAGATCCCGAAAATTAGTTACTCTTTTTGGGGGAGGAGTTCTGGGGATTGACCCAGGGCCTCCACACAGAACTACATCCTTTTTATTTATTGATTGATTTTTTACTTTGATTGATTGATTGAGGCTTGCTAAGTCACTAAGTTGCCCACAGTGGGCTCGAGCTCATGATCCTCCCGCCTCAGCCCCCAGAGTGCTGGGATTACAGGCCTGCACCACCGTGCTGGTTACTTTACTCTCAGTCTTGAAGGGAGACGAGACAGGCCAGGTATATTTAGGGCTAATAGACCCTGCAATACAGACCATCCTTACGTGATTAAGATGCCTGAGCGCAGAGCTGAGCAGGGATCAGACTCAAGCTTTTAAAGGAAGAAGGGAGATGTAAAATGAGGACAGAGATGCCAAGTTTAGAATGGCAGTTTCCTTGTCTCCTTTCTGCCTATCTTTATTTTTTCTATTCTGCCTCACGAACTTCACTAGTCTGTTACCCCAAAGTTCTGGAGACAGAGATTTCTGAAATGAAAGACTGATTGAGCCATTACAGATCCTAGCCAGAAAGGACAGACTATTACTGTAGTCGCAGGCAGAGTTAGCAGTTGGAAAAATGTCCACCGGGTGCTAAGAGCAATTTTTATCATGAGCATTTGAGGAAGGAAGGCGTACATTGTTTACATTGATCCTCCATTGGCTCTAGATAAGAGGGTGGAATTACGAGCAAGGGAAGCTACAGGAAGCGCCTGTGCTTCTGGAGTGCTTGGGGATGTAAGCAAGGAGCTGATAGTGCCGAGGGGACCATGATGGAATCTGAGTTAAGGTTTTAACATATGTTTAATGTAAAACAATCTTTTGTCCTTTTTGGCCTATAGCTGGGTACTTTCCCCCATCTTCTTCCCTTCCACCCTCCAGGCCTTTGTAATTAAATTTAGGGCATCAGAATTTTTCTCTTACACACTTTGAAGTTCAAATACAGGTCTTTGGGGACAGGGTACGGGAGAATGTACAATCGTCCCCACTTCTCCTCATTTCAGTTACCCAAGGTCAACTGTGGTCTGAAGATACGAAATGGAAAATTCCAGAAATCAACAAGTCGTATGTTTTACATTGCATGGCTTTCTGAGTAGCACGATGAAATTTCAGGCTATCCTGCTCCGTCCAGCAGAGAACGCCAGTCACCCCAGCGGCCAGGATATCTTGGCTGCGTGCCTGACCCTGACCCAGACTTTCGTCACTTCGGAACCGCCCGGTTTATCAGATCAGTGGTCGTGGGCGACAGTGCTTGCGCTCAGGGAGTCCTTATTTTATTAGTAATGGTCCCAAAGCACAAAAGTATCGATGCTGGCAATTTATTGCAGTCCACTGCCGTAACTATTCCACTTTATTATCAAGTATTGTTAATCTCTAACTGCGCTAGTTTATTAAATTATCATGGATTTGGCTGTGGGATCTGATGCCGCCTCGGGGTGGAGAGAGTCAGAATTGCATTGAGTGAAGACACCAAGCGAGGTGTGCTGCCGCAGGATACCTGCGCGGTACAGGGAACAACTCCGCGTATATGATCACACAAAACCATTCTGTGTTGTGAGCATATAAGAGAAACTGAATTTGTACTACCAGCAACATCTACAACACTCCTGATATGAAAAACTATCGTGGAATTCAGGAATTTTTTCAACCCTAAAGAAAACTCTACATCTATTAAGCAACCACATCCCATTCTTCCTTCCCCCCAGTGCCTGAGACTACTATCTACTCTCTGTCTCTACGCGGTCGCCTATGCCAGACATTTCATAGAACTGGAATCTCATGGTATATATTTTTGTATCTGGTTTCTTTCGCTTAGTACGGTGTTTTCAGGGTTTGGTCTTATGGTGCCATGCACAGCATTCATGTTTCATTCCTTTTCATGGCTGGGTAATATTCTATTGTGTGGATGCAGTACATATTGTCTATCCGTCAATCAGCTGATAGATATTTTAGTTGTTTCCACCTGTTGGCTATTATGAGCAGTACCACCATTAACATTTGCGTAGCAGTTTTTCTGTGGGCATAAGTTCTCCAACCTTTTGGTTACATATAGCAAGGAGAGGAATTGTAGGATTACAGGTAATTTGGTATAACTTTCTGAAGAACTGACAAACTATTTTGCACAGTGGCCGAATCACTTCACATTTCCACTAACAGTGTGTGAGGACACCGATTTCTCTACTTCTCACCAGCATTATTTCCCATGATTACTATTATTATTATTACCATGCTAATAGTGGGGTTTTTAAAATTTGCATTTCTTTAAGGACTAGCGATGAATAGTGAATTTCTTTTCATGTGACTGTTGGCCCTTCTTTGGAGAAATGTCATTTCAAGTCATTTGTAAATTAGTTGCCTTTTTGTTGTTGAGTTGTGTTTTTATATATTCTGGATATATATGATTTGCTGATACTGTTTGCTGCAGTCTTTTGACCTCACATACTGATTTTGTTTATGCCCCTCTTTTATATGAAGGTGATATTAAAAATTCCAGATTATTTATTCTTTTTCTCTTTATGGTGCTGGAGAATAAAGCCAGGACCTCTTGCTATATAGGTTTTAACTCCGTGATTCAAAAAGAAAATATAACAATATGAACATCAAAATAGAAGTTAAGTAAGACAATGGGGCAAGATCTAGGAACAGGGGAAAGAGAATTACGTCAAATGTTTAAAATTGATGGCAGATGAGGAGAAAAATTTAAAAATATGGAAATTATTTTTCTGGAATAATTACAAGAAAAAAACAAGAAAGATGAAAGACAATGAAAAGTTTTAAAGCAATAAGAACCATTTTCCCAAAAATTTATGACCATTTTTATTTCAGATGAGGCCAATCATGAGACAAATTTAAAAGGGACATAAACTAACATATTTGTTTGGGTTTGAGGTCTTAATTGGCAACACAGATACTTGGATTTAAAAGAACTTTTGGTCAACTAAATATGAAATTTCAATTTTGCTCTTACTTATAAAAAGGGAGGGAGGGCATGAATGAACCTAGTGAAAATGACTCTCCCTACACAGACTGCTGACAGGTGTACAGATGGGAAGAAGCTTCTGGTCTTGCTGAAACTTGCAGAAAAACACGAGAGAGTGCACAGCTTTTAGAAGTGGCAGCCAAATGAAATATGATTACGGCCATATGATTTGTATCAACTCTAGTTAGCAAATTTATAGCTAATCATTTCTTTAGATATACGGTTTTTGACCTGTATGAGTGAAGATGTCAGAAGTTTGTTTTTAAATCAATTTGATTTTATTCATATATTTATACATATATATATGTATATGCACTTCTTGAAAGGCAAAATAACCTGAAAATATATTTTTAATGTCTACGGACTTCTACTTTTCAGAAGAGAGGGGGCACACTTTCTTAATGTGTTTAAATATATTTTGGCAGACTGCCTGACATGTAGTTTTGGTTATAATATAATAAATTATTATTGCTGCTACCTATATGACCTATATGTTATGATTACTATAGTTTCTCAGAAGAGACTAATGAAATAGTTTAGGCTGTGTGTTAAGAACAGTGAGGACATTTGTTTCCTCCAGAAGGAACAAAACCATCTTACTATCTCCTAGTAGCACCTCCCAGAGAGAAGTTCATAAGTAATGAAGAACGCGTTTTTCTAAACTTTCCATACAATATACTAGCTATGTAAAGAAAAAAATTAAAATAAGTCAGAAAAGAGACAGAAGAAACTTTCAGCATTGAAAACAATCAACTACAGACAGTTAACTGTTTCAGGCCTCTGAACTTTTAGGGAGTAAAGGACTCACAACAATAACAAAGAGGGAGGGTTTGCACACAATTCCGCACTTCCCATTCACCAGTTATAGACTAAATTATAGACTATGTGGGAGAATCAAGGCATTTGGCCAGCGCAGTACCAGGCCATCCAGTCAACCCCGTCGTGAAAAGCTCAACGCTGTCTGTCTTTGTAAATAAACCAACAAACTGTGAGTGCTTCGGAGAAGTCGGTGCTGGAAGGGGGGTTCAGAATAGGTGCTGTCGACATCAAGTATCAATCTCTTGAATCAGTTGTTTAAAGGGAAATATTGAAAGCATTAACCCTCAGAATACCATCTAAATCAACTTATGCTGTCACAGAAAAATGGCACCTCACCCTCCAGTGACTGGTACACAGCTGGCAGTTGCCCCTGGGTTTCCTGCAGTGGACACCATGGCGAGGAGTCCCGGTGGAGTCAAGTAGAATCATGTGCAGCCCAGGCAACCTGACACTCTGTATGCAGATGGGAAAACTATTCTCACCAGTAAAATGAGGACAGTAATTATGCCTGCATTATAGGGCTGCTGTGAGGATTAAAGGAAACTATGCCTGAGAAGCTCTTGGCACAGGGCAGGAAACATAGTAAGCCCTCAGTAAACGTTACCTCACAGCATCTTCTAAGAAAATGGTTCTAGTTCAAAAAAACTGAGTCTCCCCTTGGCTTCTCTTGGCCTAATTGGAAGTACCAGTTCTCTGATGTTTTTCTGGGCTTCCCCTGACCCTAACCTGGGATTATAAATTTAAACTGGCCCTGTATGTCACCATGCATTGCTTGTATTGTGCTTATCTTTGTTCTAATCTCTGTGTTTTACCCCAGATGCTTTAGGTTCTGTTTGAACAAAATGGCTATGATGTCTGGCTGGCTTGGCTAGTCCCCAGCACAGAACACAGAACATGGTACACTGTAGGTGCTTAACATGTTTTCAGAGAACGAATAATCCATTGACGCTGATATTTTGTTAATTTATTAGTTTAAGAAAAGCCGATGAAAGTGCATTTAAAATACATAATTTTATATAGTTTAACAAACAAAAATCTTGCAAGGAAATAAAGTGCAATATCTAGAGAAGGTAGAAGAGTAAGGCATATATTAGGGAGGTGGAGGTGAGGTTTATTCCTTTGCAGGGCTAGAAATCAAACCCAGGGCCTCGTGCATACCAAGCAATTGTTCCACTACCAAGCTACATCCCCAGCTACTGAAAGAGTGATCTGATTTGCTGAGGTGAGTGGAAGAATAATGTTGGAGACTTCCCACTAAGTACCCAGTGTGTGAGTGTGCACGTGTGTGCGTGTTGTAGTATTTTTTGGTGGGGGTTGTACTAGGGGTTGAACTCAGGACTTTTGCACCGAGCTACATCCCTCCATCTTTTTATTGAGACAGAGCCTCACTAACTTGCTCAAACTATGCTTGCACTTTCCACCCTCCTGCCTCAGCCCCCCCCCGCCCCCCCAATACTGGGACAGCTACACCGCCACACCCAGTTGCCCATGATTGGCCGAACCAGAGTTTCTCTGCTGTGAAGAACATCTCTTTGGGCTCTATGCTTGTGGATTTGGAAGGGACCTTAGTGTTCATCACATCCTACTCTCCACTTCATAGATGGAGAACAGACCAACAACATGTGGTGATTCTTTCCTGGTAGGCTGGACCTAGAATTTGTTTTGTTTTGTTTTTGTGGTGCCGGGGATGGAACTCAGGCCCTTGTGCTTGCAAGGCAAGCACTCTAATCACTGAGCTAAATCCCCAGCCCCCTGGACCTAGAATTTGGACCTCTTCCTCTTTGACCCCGGGGGAAGAAGCGCTAGTTCCTTTAAAAATACTCCCTGATGCTTTAATAGTATGGGCACTTGTTCTTTCAGCTTCCACAGAGAACAGCTATTACTTTCTCCTTCACCAAAACCGAATTGCTGATGTATCTCAGCCTCAGCGTGGTCGTGACCCCGGTTGAGCCACGGAGGCTCAATGTTGGAGGGGGCATCACCCCGCTAGAATGCTAGAATCCCACAAATCGCCCCGCCCAAGTACAGGAAAAACTCAGGTGACACCCATCAGTCAGGCAGCGACCAGATCTGGGATGTCCCTGCTGACCCCGTCCGGCCATGTGGCCGAAGCCTCAGGCCGCCAGCGCAGGTGTGGTGCTGCGACTTCATCTGTGAAATGGTTGGGAAGTTTTGAGAATTAAACCTAGTTTAGTTTGCTTCTGCTACCTTGTTGTTGTGCTGGCAAAGCCTGGATTGGTTAAATGTTTCCTCCCGCGCCGCCCAGTGCTGGCGGCTGCCTGCCCACGCCACACCTCCGGGTGTCTGGAGCTCCAGGCTGCCGGGAGTCTGGGGAGTCCAGGTTGGTGGGGAGGGAGCGGTCGCAGCACGCATGCGCGCCGGGCGCCCGGCCTCTTAAGAGCGCAGCGCAAGCGGAGTCCAGCTGGTCCGGCGCCGGGCGAGAGGAGAGTGCGGGCGGCGGCCGCCCGTAGCCCCGAGGACTGAAACTTCCGTGGGAGGCTCCCAGCGGTGTGCACCTCCCCAGGGCGCACCGGCAACGGACAGAGGGAGAGCGCCTGTGCCGTGGGACCGTCTGCAGCCGGGAATCCGGGCTGCCCATCTAGACCCGCGCCCAGCGGCGACCGCGGCCGCCGCCAGCCGGGCGAGCTCCCGGGACCCTCGCCCGCGCCCTGGAACTTCCCGGGCGGCGTGCGCTGGGGGAGTGACCGCCGCCCCCGCCGAGCGGAACTTCGTCGCTGCACCCCTGTGGGCGCGCGGCCGGGGCCATGGGGACCGAGCTGGGAGCCCAGGAGGCTGAGCACGGCCGGCCGCTGCACTTGCTGCCCGGAGCCTTGCGCGCGCTGCCCGCCTGCCTGGTCGCTTTTTGCCGCCGGAGAGCCGAATAAAGGAGGGAAGACGCGCCCCACTCGCGCGCCGACCCGGAGGCTGAACCCCTTCTGCAGCGACCTGGGTGCAGGTCGGCAGCAGTGCGTCCAGCGCTCACCGGCTCCGGCGAGCGTCCCCTCGGGGATGCACGGGGTGGAGCCCGGCGCGGGTGAAGGCTCCAAGGCTTGCAGGGCGACAGCCTCGGAGGCCCTCTGACCCCGAGAGGTCCGTCCGCGACTGCTCTGACCAGGCAGATCCTAGCGGGGACCGGGCCACCCGGCAGAGGAAGGGGATGACTTAGGAGTCTCAGACCCTGCAGCCGGGCGTCCGCGACTCCTGGACGTCGCGGCAGAAAGGAGTGTCCCGTGCGGAAAGCGCCGCGCAGGGAGCGGTCAGCGAAGAGTCGCCGAGACCACTCTGCGTCTTGTGGAGACGCCTCGTCCGCCCCCAGGGTGGTGCCATGTGGGGCGCACACCGCGCGCCCCCCGGCCCCGCGCGCACCGCCGCCTCTCTCCTGCCGCTGCTGCTGGCCGCCGTGCTGGCGGCGGGGGTGCGGGCCAGCGGCGAGTATTGCCATGGCTGGCTCGACGCGCAGGGCGTCTGGCGTATCGGCTTCCAGTGCCCGGAGCGCTTCGACGGCGGCGATGCCACCATCTGCTGCGGCAGCTGCGCATTGCGCTACTGCTGCTCAAGCGCCGAGGCACGGCTGGACCAGGGCGGCTGCGACAACGACCACCAGCAGGGCGCGAGCGAGCCTGGCCGCTCGGACAAAGACGGCCCCGATGGGTCGGCAGGTAGGGCGCAGCGCGAAACGGGAGGACGGTTGGCTTTGTCTGGGGGGCACGGACCTGGGAGGCTGGGGAGAGAAACTGGGATCGCTGAGATTTCACTAAAGGGCCTCTGGCCAGGAGGCGGAGCCTGTAATCTTTCCCGCCCACTAATCTGTGCGAAGTGGGGTACCAGTTCGCCACCCTGGGCCTCAGTTTCCCCACCTGACAACTACAGGGTGGCATGGCTTGGACTTTCCAGAGAAAAATCACACACCAAAAGCAGTGTGGGCCACAGCCAGCTCGCAGATTCCTTCTGTTCAGGGCCCTCTGCCCCTCCTGTGTCCCCTACCTCTATAAGACTTAATTTCTTGGGGATAGCCAAAAAGACATTGCTGCGGTTCGTCCTCTCCTGAGACAGCCTGGCACGGGCACTTCCTGGAATGTTCCTCAGAAGGCAGGCAGCTCCCTGGGGGGGTGCCTTTCTGGTGTGTGAGGCCCCTTAATACACCTCTGGGCATTGGACTTCTCCTGGCCACGTGGGCTGCCTTTCTCCGACTTCGGAGTTTTGGACTGTTCTCCTTACCAGGTTAGACTCGGTAGGTGTGACATCGGAGCTGTGCCCAACTTTGCTCTTTGTGGCTTTGAATTTTTTTTTAATTGCATATTTTTTAAAGTGTGAAAGCTACAGTTGGAAAGTAAACTTGTGAAAAAATTGCTAGATTGTACTTCCCCCTCTCTTCAGAAGGCTTCCCAGACTGCAGCTACTGGAGAGTCCACACCTAGTGTGTGTGTGTGTGTGTGTGTGTGTGTGTGGCTAGGGGGTGGGGAGGGGTAGAGGTAAAATGCAAGCCTGTCTCAGAGGGGGCGTCTCCTCTTTTTCTGTCGCTGTTAAATGGATGACTTTTTACCAGCACTTTCAGCCCAGGCTGGGAGCTGTCTGAGCACGGGCACCTCCTGGTTTCTGTGTTTATGCAACTGTCCCTGGGGCCAGGTAAGAGAGCGCACTTTTCAGTGCCATTCTCCTTGCAGTCAGGCGTTTTATTAGCATGCTGCTCCCATTGTTCGGGCTGCTTTGGATCTGGAGAGAGGAGAAACTTGCTAATTTTAGTAAAAGTGCCATCTTAAAATGCAAACTCAGCCTTGCAGAGTGTGTGGCCTCTGAATAAAGCCTGGAAAACTCAGCCAAAGCCCAAACTGCTACAATAAGGTGTCTGTTAAGTTGGGCTCATTAATGATCTCTAAGGAGAGACGGCTTTGGGATGGCTTTGGACACATCAGTAGGCAACACACTTAGGATGCTTGTGCGTGGGTGCCTTCTTCATTCTGCTTTTAAACGCTTTTCCTTAAAAATCCTTTCACATGGCTTCTGCAGTGAAGGACAACATGCCTAATTAAGCCTGCCAGCTGGGGGTGGGGGCTTATAGTACTTCAGCATTCTTTACTCCCATGTAGTTATTTACACTTCCAATTAAAAGTCCTGGAAAGAGAACAGTAATTTCTTCCCTATACTCATTATGCAGACTGAGACTGGTTTTAGCTAGGTTTTTTTGCCATAGTGTTAGGGGTAAAACATTTTTTCTTACTATTATTTACCTCTTAATTACAAATTGGGGGCTGCTATCTTAATTTAGAGAATGAAATATTTATAGCATGTGTAGGGAAAAGCCCGCATCCATGGCTCCAGTCCTGCCGAGTTAGCCATAGCAATTGGATAATTAGAATTGGCTAGCTGTGCTGCTGACCTTAGCGAGCTTCTACCTGCCCAAGGGCACTATGTGTATAGAACTGGCTCTGTTCAGCAGCGAAACTCAAGAACTCAAGATGGTCTTCTGCTATCAGCCTTTGGTTAAGTACTATAGCTCTAAAGTATGTTTTACTTACAAGGCATTATTTCTCTGTGATTCTAAAAACCCAGGCTCCAGGAACAGTCAGTCAAAAGAGCAAAATTAAGACAGCCTGCAGGCTGGAGGACGGTCAGTATCTGCAACTCTAACCTCGGCAGCATAGGTTCCTTCCCCAGCTGCTGTCCTGGCTCACCATGTGCTGGCGCTGTGCCACCAAGACCCAGCGAGGTCCTGCCTTGATGTATTTGCCAATCAAATGGTCAGGGAGGGCTGGCTGCAGTAGTGTTTGTGGCTCAGTGGTGGTGTGCTTGCCTAGTGTGCCCAAAGGCTGGGTTCCATCTGTAATACAATAGTACTTTGGTGGATGAACTTAATCTTCTTCCATGATTCTGGTCGCAAACTGAATTGGTTACGAGTTAAGTTCATGAACCAAGGTACCACTATACCAAGAAAAAAAATCGAGGATCTGCAGAGCATGCCAGAAAACATGGCATGTTTTTACTATAAGGTGGAATTTCGCAGCAGGGACTCAGGTTTTCTGCAGGCTCCCCTTGCTTGCATCTACCCCGACAGCCCGTGTGTCTATGTTCTAAAGCTTCCTAGTGATGTCCTGGTGGCTCCCAAAGACTTTTTTAAGAAAATATTTTAAAAATCAAGTTCACTACTGGTTTTAGTGAAAGGTTTTTCTATGTGCATTTTAGGGTTTTATTTTTCAGAATAAACTCTGCTTGCCAACTATGATGACTGTGGCTTTCTGCACTTCAGACTTTCCTGTGTAGTTCTTGACACACAACTTTGGGTATGCCCGCACTGTCAGCCACCCAGGCCTTCCCTGCCTGCCCTCCTGCCTCTCGTGGGCCGCTCCTTCATGGAGCGGATGTCCTGTCACGCCTGACGCTTGTTCTCAGTATGCCTTCCCATCACTGTGTCTCTCTCACCTTCCTGTTGCTCAGGGCCCTGGGCAGGGCAGGATGCCCCCCCACAGCTAGGAAGATTGTATGGAAATTTTTGCTTATGTATTTGTTTTTTGATGGACACACAGTAATTTACACATATTTATGGATTTTGATGTGCTAGTTTGATTAATAAAATCAGGGTAATTAGCACATCCATTACCTTAAACTTGCATTATTTCTTGAGGGTGAGTACATTCTTGACTGTACTGACCCAGTTGTGTCACAGGACACCAGAGCTTATTGCCCCTAGCTAGCAGTAGCTTTGTACCCAGTGTCCAGCCGCTTCCTATCCCTCCCTCCCTGCTACTCTGCCAGGCTCTGGAAACCACTATTCTATTCTCAACTTCTACGATATCGACTTTTAGATTTGTGGCGGGCTTGTATTTTTTTCTCCTTCCTTGATCTGCTATGCCTCGTACTCTTTTAGGAAATTGTAGTGGCTCAGAGTCTGAGTTAAATTGTTGATTGGTCTGCTCATTAAAAAAGAACTTGCTTAAAAATGGCAAAAGAGAAATTTTCAAGGAATGTAAAAGACATACTGGGAAAAAAAATCTAAGTAACTTAAATTCATTGTTACCCTGCAGATCCTGTAACTATCTGCTTGGGCAGTTCAGTCAGTGTAGGAAGGTTAGAACCATCGCAATTTTAACACCTTAAGCCCATATTTTGCCAAAACTCTTATATTTGCCTCTGTTGTTACAGTAGGTGACTGTAATGGTAAATAATAACAGTTTAACTTCTGTGGGCCGATCCGCACACCTACAGGGTCTTGGCCTTTTACTAGGCAATCTACAAAGCCTAGCACATCTTTTGCACTGCTAATGTGAACAAGCCAGCCCAGTCTGGTCCTGCGATTCTGAGTCTCCGTGTTATTCATTTACCCATCGCCACTGCCAGTCACTGTTTTTTTCATTTTTCTGGATTCTTAGAGTAAATCGTAATGTTGTATTTTTGTCCTTCTCTCCAGTCCCCATCTACGTGCCATTCCTCATCGTCGGCTCTGTGTTTGTCGCCTTTATCATCTTGGGGTCCCTCGTGGCGGCCTGTTGTTGCAGATGCCTCCGGCCAAAGCAGGAGCCCCAGCAGAGCCGAGCCCCGGGGGGCAACCGCTTGATGGAGACCATCCCCATGATCCCTAGTGCCAGCACCTCCCGGGGCTCATCCTCCCGCCAGTCCAGCACAGCTGCCAGTTCCAGCTCCAGTGCCAACTCGGGGGCCCGGGCGCCCCCAACAAGGTCACAGACCAACTGTTGCCTGCCTGAGGGGACCATGAACAACGTGTATGTCAACATGCCCACGAATTTCTCTGTGTTGAACTGTCAGCAGGCCACCCAGATTGTGCCGCATCAAGGGCAGTACCTGCATCCCCCTTACGTGGGGTACACGGTTCAACACGACTCTGTGCCCATGACACCAGTGCCCCCTTTCATGGACAGCCTGCAGCCTGGCTACAGGCAGCTCCAGCCTTCCTTCCCCCACACCAACAGCGAGCAGAAGATGTATCCTGCGGTGACGGTATAGCTCATGGGTCACGGGCCGGTTCCTTCTCAAGACTGGGGAGAAGCGGCTGGATTCCTAAGCTGGAATTTGGCTCTTGGTGGTGGTATTCGTGGCATGATTCTTTTGGATGGCTTCATTTGCTCCTAAACTGTATGAAAACATCTCTGAGTTAGCGTTTCTGGATGTGTTTCATCCAGTGTATCACTGATTCATGATGTAAAACGCTGTCTGCCAGAGGAGCTGCCTGTGGTGGTGTCGAGTAGGTGACAAATGCTTGAGCCCTTAAGTGCCCTTGAAGTGTGGTTGTCAGAGTTTTATAAACTGATAGATTAAGGGAATTTATTGTGTCGTTATTATTATTTTTCTGTTTTGAACTATACAGGCGTGGAAATACCTGTTAACTCCCTTTTACCTGGGCCACATTTTTAATAAGCATATAAGGGTGAAGGGAAGATTTAAATAACACGAGTATTATAAAAAGAAACCCGTTTGAACTCTGTGAGATTAGTCATCAATCTCAGTATTCCACAGACGCATCTTAGTTTTGTTGTAAAAAGATATATATATATTGTCTATTTTTGTGCTTTTTTGGGCCTATTTTGTGCTTTTTTTTAACCTTATGTAGAGATCTTATTACAAAATGATTTTCTACATTAACAAAAGGCTGAAAGAAATTGTATAGTTAGTGAATGTGGACATTTCAGGACTCTGGGATTATTTTAATCTTGAAGTAGTGGGTGGCGTAGTAATCAAACCACCCCCTTCTTGATAGTATCTTAATATTCTGGCTTTACAGTGACATCTGAGAAGTAATCAGATTTTTTTTTTACATTGAAATCATAAACTATCTCCTGCCACTTCTCCGAGTTACCTTTAATTTTGCCATGTGGTGTGACTTGGCATTTTGTTCTGTTTGGTTTTCAGATCCTTTGTCCATTGTAGTGCCAAGGGCAGTTAATTACTGTAGTTATAAATGAAGATCAGTATTTCTACCTAGATCTGGTAAGACATTTTCTTGTTTTAACTATAAATTCAAAGAAATGTGTTGTAAGCGTACTTAGTGTATCTCCTCAGCCATAATCTGAGATGCGGAGTAAAATTTAAACCTCAGGCATGAATTACTTTGTAAGTCATTTTTTTTTATGCTCCGTTATTAAAATGGCTTATTTTTCAGGTAGTAGGGACTATAAAGTCAAGAGAAAAATATTTCAAAGAGATACTGCCTTTCCTCCCCCATAGTTCATTTTTCTCTCTTTTTGGCCTCAACAAGCACTGTATTCATTACCAATGTTTGGAGTTACCAAACTCAAGTGAATTTATTTGTGTATTGTTTACTTACAGAAATTGTTTAAGTATGTACAAGTAAATTTTAATTGCTAGCAAACCCAAGATTTGTAATTGAACAAATCGTTGTAAGGTATGGTCTTTATATCTATATCTGTCTATCATCTATTCTTCTATCATCGATCTCATGACTGAATAATATTAAGCCATTGTTGGTAATTGGTATCAACAAAGATAATCAAAAATTTTTAATAACCAAAGGTAGGGGGAAATCATTTTACTTTTTAATAAATATCTTATGGTTCGAATTCCTAGGGGAGTTGGTTTTTTTAAAAATTTCGTTGTATCTGGTAATTTCTCAGATGTATTCGGTAATTTCTCAGATGTATTTGGTAATTTCTCAGATGGTCAAGTAAATCTGTTCCGAGAACACAATTACTCAGAATCATAACTACTGCTGTCTGGAGCCAGGAGCCTACTGTAGAAAGTTGTCAGTATCTAGGAAGTTTAGATGTGCGTTCTCTGAGTCAGTAAGTATTATGTTTTATTCTGTGGAAAATGTCGACAACACAAAAGAGACAGTTCTTTGCTATCATAATGTCATCAAGCTAATGTGTTCTCCACCCTGCTTTCCATGGAGGTGTCACACCTGAGGAAGTGAATCCTAGCACCTTTAAATTGAAAGGGACCTCAGCGATCTTGTACTGTAGGGCTTGGCAATCTTTCTCAGTGAAGCCCCAGAAAGTAATATTAGGCTTTTAGCAGCTACCCAGCTGCACAAATAGCCCAGAGGCAGCTAGATGCATAAACAAAGAAGGAAGGCTGCGTTCAATAAAACTTTATGGGTAAACATTGAAATTTGAATTTCACCGAATTTTCCTATGTCACAAAATATTACTTTAATTCTTCCGCAACCATTTCGATAGATGAAACCCACCAGAAGCTCTAGGGCTGTACAGAACCAAGCAATGAGTCAGATTCAGCCTGTGGGCTCTAGGTGGCTGGTCCCTCATCTGAGACCAGGAGTCACCTTCTCGATGCAGTGGTCACCTCTGTGATGTTCACAGCAGCCTTTTCAAAGCAAAGATAGGGAGTGCTTGCTTCTCTTGCTTGAAATCCTCTAATTTTTCCTCCTTTTGCTACATGATACTTAAAAGTGCCCCAGTGAAGTAAAAGTGAACTTTAATAAATGAAATTTTCCACTTGTTGAATACTATTTGGTCTTTCCAAACATGTAACATCATTAGAAACAACCACTGAACTTTTTGATTTTGATAAGAACTGGAGAAATCTGGCAAAATAGAAGCTCAAATACCTAGTTTAAGTATGCCTTCCTTCACATAAAATACAAAAAATCCGAACCTATAATTAGCACCCAGCAGAAATACTTTACAGTGTGTCAAAAAAACAGCATTTATAAATGAAGAAGTAGTTGGCTGTTGTACATTGTCTGTAGTATCTAAACCCTTTCGTCTTGGTTCATAGTAGCTCTAGGGGATTCTCCCTGTTTTGGGGAGAGAAAAATCAGGCCTTTGATTCCATGGAAGAAGAAACTAACTAGCTCTTTGTGTCTACTGAAGAGTGGAAATTACATATCTCCTGCCATTTCTGCTCCTGCAGGCAAAAGTTAAAATATATCAGTATCAGTCTGGGAGTGTAGCTCAGTGGTAGAGCATTTGCTCAAAATGCACAGAAATCAACCAACCGATCAGTCCCCTACATAAATAAATAAAGATCCAAAGGGACTGGAGCACCGTTAAAACAAATGTGGTTTAGTAATTTGCTCTGCAACACACACCTTCCTGTAGCCTTCCATTCCTGATTCAGTTCCCACAAGGTTGATTCATGTTACAGATCATCTGTTACCTTTACCTGGAGCTCATTTGTTTAAGGTTGCAGTTTTCTGTCAAGAGTTCTGGCTCCATAATTCCCTCTTACTGTTACAAATGAGCATGTGTGTATCCCTCAGAAGTGTTGCTTGAGGAAGCCAGAAAGGTTAGAGCTTGGTTCATGATGACAGCCAAGGAAGACGCTCACAAATGGACTGAACTGGGGGGAGAAAATCTGAATGGTGTTCAAGGATGACATGGTGAAGAATTTGGAATAAGATGTCCTCAGAATGGCATCATTGAAATATGCAAATGTGTGTCTTACTGCAGTATCCGGGGGAAATGTCTGTGCACTCTGTGCATGGGGGAGCTTGTCGGAATCTGAGAAAAAGGGTGACAATGGCAGGCAGAAACACCAGCCAACCCTGTCAATTGTTAGGGTAGGAGACAAGCATCTGGGCTCCTGCCACCTATAGGACTCAACCGAATTGCTGCTAAGCAAGTAATGTCTTGGCAGCAATGGCCCAGTGAACCTTCTAGAATTTGAGGAAACGTGGTCACTTCCCCATTGTGCTTATTTCTCTTGCTTTTTGAGTGAGAGTGATCAAAGCCTCAGAGGGAGCTGCGTGATGTCACAGAGCACTAGTTTTGGGCAGAGGAATCTCGAGGCTTGGAGTGAGGGGTGGCACTGGCATAAAAATACACCAGTATGCCACTCCCTGGGACACACAGGAGTAGGCCACGGGAGTGTGGCCTGGGCCTGGCCATGGGGAAGGCAAGTCGGGCTCAACTTCTAGAACACTTCTCATGTTTAAGTGGTGCAGCCCACATTTTACAAGGAGTGACGCATGCACACACATAAGAACACCTTTCCTCACTCGAGTCACTTACCTTAATCCTTCTCTTATGCTTGCCTAGATGGTAGATCCTTGAGCCTGGAGGTCTCCCCGCCTGCCCTGGAAATCAGTCCACTGTTCAAAGACTCCGAAATGGTTTTAATTAATTGAAAATGAATGTTACTCTGATTCAAGTTCTTTCTAGGAGTTAAGTGAAAGATGATGCCTTAGTTACTTTTCTTGTTGCTGAGGCAAAATACCTGACATCCAAAGTTAAAGGAGGAAAGGTTTATTTGGCTCACAGTTTGTAGTTTTAGTCCTTAGTGAGCTGGCTCCAAGGCAGGGTGGCATGGCAGATGGCATCATGGAGGAGAAACAGTCCATAGCAGGGCAGAAGGCAGCAAAGCAAGCAAGGGGGCATAGCAGATTTTTCCTGCCCCTTTTATATTCTGTCTAGGCTGCTGGGAGTAGGGTGGTGACAAACCCATCAGTGGACTGATTTAGTAATCACACCCCCTTAATCCCAGCATTGCACCATGAATCAATCACACACTCTAGATCCAGACACCTCTGAAAAAGCCCCTCCCATAACCACATGAGGCTTTGGGGGGACATCTAGACACAAACCATAGCAGATGACAAAGAATTAGGAATTATGAACTCTTTTGCTAAAAAAAATTACAGCACTGAACTCAGTGAATGTTTCAGTGTGTTGATTGCTAGCTCTCTTATTTGCTCTCTGTCCTTCTGTATAGAATCATTCATTAGCAGAAAATGGAAGAATAAATCCCTAGAAAAGTCCTGTTTTTTTTTTTGTTTGTTTGTTTGTGTTTTCCTATGGAGGAAAGCCTCACTCAAGATGGGTTAGTTTTTTTTTTTTAATTTTATTTTAATGGTACATTTTAGATGTACATAGTGATAACATTCATCATAGGGGATTTGTACCTGTACATGATATACCTTGTTGCTTCTTTTTTTCCCCATTCCCCTCCCCTCCCTTCACTGCCTCCTCTCTTATTTACAAAAGCTTTGTTTCCATTTTTTCCTTCCATTTCTTGTTTCTCTTGTCCCTCTGTTCCTTTCCCCCTCACCCTCCATTGTATCCTTTCCCATTTGAACACTTTCTTCTCTTTCCCAATATAATACATTTTAATCTTTATTTACACTTTCAGTTTCTCACACCAGAGAAACAGTGCGGTATTTAAACATGTGTGTCCGATTTATTTTACTTATGATTATGGTCTCAAGATTCATCCATTTACCTAGAAATATCTCAAGCTTATTATTCTTTATGGCAGAGTAGTACTCCAAAGTCCTCAGTTTTGGGTAGGGGTTTGACACCAAGAGTCATTTTTGCCATCCACTGTTACATCTTCAGAGTATCTCCAACGTGTACACCTATAATGGAAGGACATAGACTCAAATCAAGAACAAGACATTAAAAATCGATGCCTTTAAAAATGAAAACCCTGGGGGTGGGGATTTAGCTCAGTGGTTAGAGTACTTGCATTGGAAGCACAAGGCCCTGAGTTCGATCCCTGGTGCGCGCGCGCGCGCGCACACACACACACACACACACACACAACAATGAAAATTCTAAATGAAAGATTGTGATGGCGTAAAAAGTGAATAATGGAACATTAAAACTGATTTTAAACATAAAAATTTGCAATTTAATTTCAACCATCTTGAAATATAGGTCATTTAGAAAATCAAACCTTACCCAATACATCGTTTACCCAGGAGATTTAACAGCTGTAGACCACTGATTGCCATCTGTAACCTGTGAATAAATTGCCACCTGTGTGTACACATGTGTGTGAAATGATCATGGGAGGATTTAAAGCAGAGCTAATTTACTCTATGAGGCACCCACCCGAGACTCAGTGGGTCTGTTGACCATGCTCACCCTGGCTTGTCTCAGCTGTAGTTTGCTCTTTCGAATCTCCTCTGGGCTGGAGGGACCTGAGTTAAGACCCGCTGTACCCCTGTGGTGTGGCCTCTGATGATAGCTTATGTCTCTGAACTGAGTGTTCTCTGTTAAAGGGGGTTAACAACACCTGCCTCTTGGGACTGGGGCAGGGACAAAATGGAGCACACAGCGCAGTGCCAGTAGATTTTTACAACAAACACACAACTTCTTTTTAGATTTTAAGCTGTCTAATATAGAGAAGTGCATAAATTTATGTTGAAAAAAATATGTCAAATATAGAGAGATCCCGAGAACTCGGGAGATTTTTCTTATTTTTGTTTCAATAACAAATCAATAGTATTTTATTTTACCTGGGTTGGTCTAAATTTCTTGTGTCTTTAGGTTGTCTAGGAGACTTGCACAGAATTGACTTTCTCTGTCCCTTGAATCAGTATCAGGCCAAGTGGCTCTGTCTCATTTCTCTGCACTGTGGCTCAGTAAATCTCCAGGGTTTCCTCCGTCAGGCTTGGCAGTTCCTCCAGACCCCTCCTCACCTGCTGCTGGCATCCTTCTGGCTTATCCAGGCAGCCAAGAACACAGACCGAGGCTGGGATGCTGCTCAGTGGTAGAATGTTTGCCTACCTGTGTGAGGCCCTGTGTTCCATCGTGGCATCACAAATGTATGTACACATTCACTGCAATACAAAGGGAAGAAAATGTCCAAATGGGAAAGGGAAAAAGGAAGGGGGAGGGGGGAAAGGAATGGAAGGACAAGAGAAATAAAAAATGGAAGGAAAAAATGGAAATAAAGCTTTTGTAAATAAGGAGAGAGGAGGGGGTGAAGGGAGGGGAGGGGAATGGGAAAAAAGAAGCAACAAGGTATATCATGTACAGGTACAAATCCCCTATGATGAATGTTATCACTATGTAGATCTGAAATGTACCTTTAAAATAAAATTTAAAAAAAAATCCAACTGTCTTTGCCAGGCGATTAAGAAAAAAAAAAAATTTACTTCAGTAAGAGACAGTGCCATTTACCTCTCTTGAAACACTCCCCCTTGCTTTGAAGACAGCTGTTCCGACCTTCTGGTCATTTTCTGGAGCACTTCGCGAAGTCCTCTTTTGTGAAGGTCTTTAGTTGTGCTGTTATGGCTGCCAAGATGTCCCACACTGTTTCAAATTATTTACCTTTCATGGTCATTTTGACTTTGGAGAAGAGCCAGAAGTTACGTGGCGCCAGATCTGAAGAATGAAATGGATGAGAACACACCGTGATGTTTTTACAAGCCTACCTTTCCTCTGGCTGGCACTAGGCAGCAGCGCCATTCTGTTTCTGATAATACCTCCTAAGCAAATGAAAAAGGACTTTCAGAACTGGTTCAGAAAGCAGCAAGAATGATAGCATAAGTGTGTTCGAAGTGCGGGGGGCTGTTGAGCAATGTGTCTTTCACCACAATAGATTTTTAAAAATTTAACATCCTATATTTTGATCATATTTCATATATTATCAGAATAATTTTAATTAATTTTATTTTTTGACTGACAATTGTTTTATTTAAATCTTCTACCCAATTCATTACAACCTACACGTAGTGTCTAGCGATGAAGAGGGGAAAAATCCAGTTGAAAGTTGCCTTGGAAGGTAAATGCTCTACTTGCATAGATTTGCTCTTTCTGCCTTTGAACTTCATGTAAGTGGAATCGCACAGTGTGGACTCCCTTGTGTCTGGCTTTCGCTCCACATTACAGCTGTTGTTGGAAGGATCAGCAGCTTGTTCTTTTAACTGACATGTGGCATTCCACTGTAGGTTATATACTAATTACCTGCCATAATGTGGATAAGCATTTGGTTCAGTTTTGTGCTATCAGGAACATTTTTTAATCTGCCTCCTGGTGAGTGTAAGCACTCATTTCGGTCAAGTGGGATTTCAGAAGTGGAATTGTTGTCGTAGGATGTAGATATATTTGCCTGAGAAGATATGGCCATAGGCACACCAGGTGTTTTTTTTTGTTTTTTTTGTTTTTTTTGTTTTTTTTTTTTTGGTGGTGCCGGGGATCGAACTCAGGCCCTTGTGCTTACAAGGCAAGCACTCTAATCACTGAGCTAAATCCCCAGCCCCCTACCAGGTGTTTTTAACCAGAAAACCTCTGTATAAAAAATTGGTTTGAACCAGGTGTGATGACATGTGCTATAGTCTCACCTGTTTGGGAGACCAAGGCAGGAGGGTCCCCTGAGCCCAGGAGTTTGAAGCCCACCAGGACAAAACTGAAAGGCTCTCTCAAAAGAATTGGTTAAATAAGTTTTGAACTGAAATAACAAGAAATGACAGTAAGCTGACACAGAGTCACTACCTCAAGCCATTACCACCTCTTGGGACTGGGGACAAAGGGAAGAGGTGAGATATTAGGTGGGCAAGCCAGGGAAGCTTGGAGAAGCAGCCCTGGCATACTTAAAGAGAGCCGCTAGGCAGCTGGCATAGGTACCATGCCACAGGGACACAGTGAGGGTGGTTCTTTGGGTGAAAAAATAAAACAAACAAAGCTAGCTAGAGACTGGACTAAGGGCTGTAGAGATGAATACTGTGACTGGACACAAATCCCACTGACCCGACTGGACACAGCAAGACAGCAAGGCAAGGGCTTCCTCCTCCTGCCTGACAGGACCCTGTCCCAATGTCACAAAACCCATTGTATGTGGAAGAGGGGCTAGAGATCAATAACTGCCACGCTTTAAGGTTGACTATGCCTTGTGACGTGAATAGAACTAGGCCCTGTCCTCAGCTTCCTGATGTGTGTTGCAGACATATTTATCATCTTTCTGTAAGCCTGCATGACGTCAGTGATGGAATGTAAAGCAGTTTATATATTCGCTTTAATGCCCAGACAGAAATCAAACACTGCATCAGAATCCCCTGGTCAGCTGCACAGTGGGGACTTGCAAGCATCTTTTTCAAGTTCCACTTTACGAGGGTGCTGTTTGGAGGCAAGGTCCAGGCTTCAGAGAAGGTGAGCGCTGGATTCCAATCTTTTTCCTATCCGTGGCAAACGTGTGGTGGACTGATATGGTCAACTTGAGCAGGAGCGCCCAGCTAGCCTGAGTTGGTGTGGTTTTGGGCGTAGAACACACACGTGAAGATTGTTGACCATACAACATGAGGGAGAATGGGAGCAGAAGATAGGGGTTAGCTGTTTCCCAGGGCAGCTCTGTTGCAGCTGATTCTGCCGAAGGGAACTCAGCTGTTTTCTTTGTAGGAGGAGCTCAGGGCCTTCCTGTCGTTGGGGATGGCTGGTGTTTGCTTCGGGGGAGCTCTGGGCTACATCTCCACTGTGAGTGTCATACCCTGGCTCTAGTTTGGATTTCTTCAGCCTCTTAGTGCAGGCATGAACTTACAAGAGACGGTGCCATGGGCTCCCAACCCTTGATTCGATCCTTTCGGGTCTCCGAAGAATAAACGTTCTACACTCTTCCTGAATTTGGCTTCTGTGTGTAAGTATTCTAACGTGTAAATGTCCTGTATTAAATCTGCTCTCTTGCAAGCCGCTGACTCTGGAAAAGTAACTAATACAAGAAATTGGTACCGGAGAAGTGAGATCCTTGCTGTGACATTGCCTGCCCATGTGGCTTAAGAGCCTTTGATATTAATTTGGAAAGGTTTCGAGAGACCGACTGAAGAGGCAGCCCTGGAATGCTCTAAACTTATTATATGGGAGGCTCTGGTCAGAGCATTCAAAACCAGAGTCACCGATGGAAACTCTGCCAGTTAGGATGAGGCTTGGGAGGCCTCTGCTGAGCAAGACTGCATCAGCTGCTGGATCCCGGGTGGTATATGTCTGCTTTGGCCGAGGTTGGTCTGTAGTTTGCTCGTGTTTGGAGATACTGCCTGGGTGGCAGAAACATTTCAGTGCAGTTCGGTGTTGGGAGGGCAGCATAGTTACTGTTGAGGGCTTTTGGCCAGATTAGTGCTGGAAATCGAGAGTGGAGAGCCAGCAGGGTGACCTGGAGCATTTGGCCAGAGGGGAGCTCTCGACTGCAAGGATGACCAGAGGAAAATGTGGTTGTGGAGAAGAAATGGGACAACAGAAAAATGACCTGAGGTCTTTGACCAGAAGGGAAGAGTATATTTGGGGTGCAGGAGCTCCTTAGTGGTGTCTCTTCGTGTTGCCATGCTCTGTCATTAAGTTTTATGGAAACCAAAGAGTTTTAAAGTTTGAAGCCATATTTTTTGATACTGATGTACTGTATTGGTATACTGTCCTTTATAAACAAATTATTTGTTGTTTAAAACAAGCAAGAAAGACGGAATGGAATTGTTGTACATATGTATGTATAGTTGTAATTTTTGGACACCTGTTTGTAATCAGTGTTGAGCATCGTTTGAATATTTGTTTCTGATGTGGGAATGAGTGCAATAAGAATTGTATTGTTCATGTAAATCTGAATAGACCAAGATATGTTAACTCTTTACAAATCTGCCACTGAAGACTATGGTTTAAAGAAATGTGTCTGGTTTTCAAATTGATCAGGAGTGGATTATGATGGACTGATATGGTCAATTTGAGCAGGAATGCCCAGCTGGATTGAGTTGGTGTGGTTCTAAGCATAGAGGATCCACCTGAGGATTGTTGTCAACACGACATAAAGGAGAACGGGAGAAGACGATAGGGGCCAGCTGTTTCCCAGAAGAAGCTCTGTTGTGGCTGGTTCTGCTGAAGGGAACTCAGCTGTTCTCATTGCAGGAGGCGTGCAGGGCCTTTCTGTCTCGGGGATGGCTGCTGTTTGCCTTAGGGGAGCTCTGGTCTTCATCTCCACTCTGAGCGTTGTATCCTGGCTCCAGTATAGATTTCTTCAACCTTTTAGTGCAGGCATGGACTTACATAAGATGGTGCTATGGGCTCCCAGCCCTTGATGGGATATTTCGGGTCTTCAATGCATAGATAGACGTTCTACACTCTTCTGCATTTGGCTTGTGTGTGAATATTGTAATGTGTAAATGTTCTGTATTAAATCTGCTCTCTTGCAAACCATTGACTCTAGAAAAGTAATACAAGGAGGCTTCTCTCTACTTTATTTGATTAAATGGAACTCACAGTCGGCCCTCTGTGTGGGTGGGCAGTTGTGTGGACCAAGTGAAGCCCTACTCTGCAGTGTCTTGTCAGCACAGCTTTCTCCTAGCATGGCATTGCTTTTGTAGGCTGTTGTCCAGGGGCTCTGGTTTTAGGCAAGTGATGGGATTTTGCTGGCTAAGTCTGAAACCATCTTTAAAACTTCATCTAAAGCCAGGCATTGTGACATATGTCTGTAATCTCAGCACTCTGGAAACCCAAGGCAGGAGCATTACAAGTTTGAGCCTAGCCTGGGCGATTTAGTGACTTAATTAGTGAGACTCTATCTCAAAATAGAAATTAAATGGCTTGGGATGTAGCTCAACGTGAAGGCCTTGGTTTCAATCACCAGCATAAAAACAAACAAAAAAACCTTAGCTAAACCAGGTGTAGTGGTGCACATTTATAATTCCAGCTATTTTGTTGCGGCAAAAGTGTTGCAGTCCAGTGTTGCAGCTCTGCGAGAGACCAGGCACCACTCAGAGAGTTGCAGAACTCAGGTTTGTTTATGTCGACGGACACAAGAGAGTTTGTACTCTGAAAATCTTGGCCCTAGAAGCAAAAGTCTTGGGGTTTATATAGGGAGTTAGGTGTGGGTGGGGTTACAGAAGCAGAAAGCTCTGGTGGCTAAGTCCCATCTCCCATCTGTGGGTTACAGAGTGGGGGGGTGATTATAAAGGTGCCTGACTAGGGTCAGGTTGGGTCAGCCATTCACTGTCTCCTTATCACTTCTGAAGAGCTGGGGAAAGCTTTTATGACTCTGTCACAATGCAGAGTTTGGAGCTTGGGGCTATCCTGACTCATTCTCCCCTTTGATGCTTATGTTCTTTAAAAAGCATCAATTTCTGGCTGTTTGGAACAATGGCTGATATACTACAGCAGTGGACTCTAGGCAGTAAGCGATGAACTTCATTAGGAGATTAGCTATGTATGGTCTGAACATCAGGGCCAGGAAAACCATCAGAGCAGTCCTAGGTTAGGCTTTTGGTAAGTAAGGAAGGAATGACTCTGACTCACCACAGAGAGCGTGGTGAGCTGTCTCTGACAGTTAAGAGCAGCAGCGGCACCTATACGGATGGGACAGAATGGGGCCAAGGCAACTCGGGCCCCATTTCTAATCGGCAGGGACTGCAGTAGCCAATCCCAAAGTAAGGACTAGAGCAAGTGTGCTGGGTCAAGTAGGGTACATAGGTTATAACAACACACTTTAAGTGGGAACAGTCTGACTTATCTGAAGAATCCTCAGGCTTCTGCTGTGCATAGACCCGTCAGCTGCCAGGTTTGGTGACTGGAAGAGAGCTACAGATTCCTCAGGGTTCAGGTGGAGTCTGGCTGGTCTTTTGTTGCCTCTGGAAAGTCATCTGGGGCAGCTCCTCTGGGTGTGTCTTTATTTATTTATTATTTTTTTAAGTTTCTTGTTCCCTGGTAGATGATGTTCTCTTTACTCAGGTGTGGGGGATCTATGGAGTGACACCTGTAACTTTAACAGCAGTTGGAGTGTACAGGACAACAGTGAATAGGCCACTTGAGAGGGGTTTTAGGGCCTGGGTCTTTTAGTTTATATTGTATTTTCTTTCCTAAAATGGCAAGCATCAGTGGTCAGACTTATGGGTAACTGTTAGTCTTTTGGCCGTATATTATTATTTTCTTAGCTGGATGGCCAAGACTAAAACCAGACTAAAGTTAGCCTAGTATTCATCAAAATTAACCCCCTTTTTTTTTGCCAAATATCAAGGTCAGTTGAAGCTCTTCAGGTATTACTCTTGCAGGCACAGTTAGAGGCTTTTTGCTCTTTTTCTGCCAGTTGTATCATCTGCCAGGATGGTTCACAGTCTGTGCTAGACCACATGGCTCTCTTTGGGAGCCCGGGAACATTTTCCCTGTAGTAACCCTCCTCCTAGCATGATGTACAGTTACATTGGTTTTGTCCTCTGGGTCTAACAAGTTCCTTGCTCAGGAGGTTGGGAGACTCACCAATGTTGTAGGATTTTATAGAAAGTTCTCCCTCATGTCTTCAGACCTTGTTGACCTTGGAGGGCCAGGGCCAAAATATTGGCTGTCTTCTTAGCCCTGTTATCTTTTTAATTTTGGCCTCTAAACCTCAGTGGTTGACTACCCAGGAAAGATCAGTTATATTAGTATCATATTTTATGACCATATCTAGATATTGAGCACCTTGAGATATATAGAATAACTGATGAACTGTTCCTTCTTTACCAAGCACAGTTGTCTTAGAAGTTGAGTCCGTGTAAAATGTTACTAATTAACAATTATAAAGTTTTGTAGTGAAAGCTTGAGATCAAGGGCCACATATCATTTTAGTAGGATAATCACGATGTATTATTGTTATATATTCTGATCACCAAATATTTCTAACCAGGCCTAGGCAGAAACACTAATGACTGTAAAGTTAAATGCCCCATGGGAAGCAACCATCTCTCAACTCTCAAGACCTTTTTGAGGCCACAATGTCTGTGGCTGTAAGATAACAAAGGTCTGTAAGTCACACAGGATGCCTGTAACCAGGAAAAGGAATATCTAGCTCCTTTGGCTATGGATATCCCCCGAGTGAGCCTCAAAATAAGGATGAACAAATAAGTATCTTATCCTGCAAAATTTTGTGGTCCAGCTGATTCTCATTTATACAATAACAATGTTTAAAGCCAATAGATGTAGATCAAGTTTTAAGTGGCTAGGCCAAATTTAGAGAGCCATCAAAAATCTTAATCATTTTATATGTCTAAGGTCTACGTATGTATTGTATAAAAGAAAACACACACACCAATCACTTTGTATCAAAGCCATGTGGTTTTAACTCTATAAACTTAACTTTAAAGTTTAGACTAACAGAATATCACACACACACACATATATGTGTGTATGTATATATATATCTCAGTTCACAAATTTAATTCTCTTTATAATTCTGGTTGTAAACCAAATTGGACAAGAACTGAATCAAATTTCCCCACAAGGTCAACAATGAACCCAACCATTGAACCTGATTTGGCTCTTGTCTAATCAATATGTCTTAGTTCTCAGATGGACGGGTTAGGACATAAACTAAGATGGTAGTAGTTTATTTAACCAATTCATAAACTGATTATTGTAGATATTTTATGTCAGGGTTCAGTTTGGCACTCAGACAAATCACCGGGACTGACAGCAGCTAGCCAGGCATGAAGCTTTATTGTCAGAGGATAATCGGACGGACCATCCTCACAGGTAGAGAGATGGCCCCCTTCGACATTTGGATCAGGAGGCCTTATATACAGGTTTCCCTGCACATAGGGCCTGCTCTCCGCATGCGTGGGTTTTTTGTATGAGCAGGGTTTTGGCGTGCAGGCGGGTTGGGGGGCTGCCTTCCTAGAATTCTGTAACAGCCCAAAGGGCCACTTTCTTGGTAGAGGCCTAGAGGGCCACTTTCCTGGAACTTTGTCCTGGAGAAGGGCCACTTTCTTGGTAGTGGCCTGGGGCCTCTTTTCCCAGAAATTGCGACTCGCTTGGGAGCAGGGAATGGGTCAGCCTAACATTTTATAAGCCCACAGTTAAATAATCTTTAACTCTTAAAACTCAACTTTTAGTAACCAAAACCTAATAATAAAAGACAAAAGAAATTATCTTAGTAAAATATAGAAGCTTTGCTTTTATTCTAGTTTAAGTTTGACCAAGGGCATCTTAATCAGAAAATCTTATTTTAATAGACACAGAGTTTATCCTTTTTACTTATAACCAGCTTAAGTGTGTATCATAAGAATTTATTTGATAACTGTTGGGTGTGACATCATAAACCCCTGGAAAACTGAACAAGTCATCTATCAGTGGAGAAACTGGACAATTTTTGGCATAAGCAGCTGGTCTTTGAATGACAGAAGTTTTTTGTTGTTTTTTTTCCTGCCGGTTTTCTAAGTCTGTGGGATATCCACTTAGTTATCTTAACAATTGTTTTAGGTGATGCATTATAACAGTCAATATTTTAAATTATTTATATAATACCTTTGACCAAAACCTTTAGATTATTTTATTAATAGTCATTGTATTTATAAATTCGATTCTAGACATTATCCTGGTTATGTAACAGTTTAGATGGAAACGTGTCACCAACTTTTAAAATATTTTTATTCTTTTAACTTGTTTAAATTAGTCTACCATCGTGTAGGGACAGGGGGCCCTGTAGGTATGGAAAGATAGGACATTGAGTTTTACTAGAAAAAGCAGTTTTGCCTTATCACTGGAAGCAGCCTCCACTCTCACAGGCAGCCCCCACAGTTAGGGTAATGAGAAAGACAAGGAGAAAGCCAACTATACCTTACAAAAGACGGGAAGGAATCAAATGGCCAGAAGGAATGTCCAGGTCAAGATCAGGGCAACCAAAAGAACAGATCAGGTATTGATGAGCCCCCTTCCCCTCCCGCCCTTGGGGAATGAGAAGACAGCAGACCGTCTAAAAAAAGGAGCTTGGGATAGAGCTCTGGGGCCTTTAGCTCTGAAGCTGCCTCAGGGTAGCTATCTGTCTCTTTTTTCTATCTTATTTACTGTAAACTTTTCACAACAAACAGGGCAGTGGCACTTGCATTTTAAAGTGTCTTTTTCTCTCTCTCTTTTTTTTCTCTTTCTTAGTCTTAGATTGTTATAATTTTCAACTTGGCAGGATATTAACAGACCTTGAGTCAGAGTTTTTATCTTAAACTAGCAGACAGCAGAAAGAACAGGTTAATTCTAATGGTAGTGTAAGAATTTATAAGGCACAAGAAAAGTTTAAATGTTATTCAATAGGAAGCGAAAAGTAAACTTATTAATTAGCTAAGATTTGTAAGCCCAGAGGATCTCTCTTGAAGGAGAAGAGGGATCGAGTACCTGTGGCCCTTGAGAAATGAAAGATCTTGGACACTTTTTGGGTACCTTCTTGATTTTTTTTTTCCCTGGGCTGAGGGATAAGGTCAGCTTGCCTCTCCATATGTGGCTGCAGTGGCCACACCTGGGACCATGTCCTCCTCAGATGGTGCCAGCTCCTGTTGGCCTGGAGCCGCCGATCTGGGGTGCTGGGGTTTAGGCTGGGACAGGGACTCCAGAGGGTCCCACGTGGATTAGGGAACCAAAGGTGAATGCTTTTGTTTATTATGTCCCTGAGTTTTTGAGGGATAGAGGACAACTTGTCCTTATTGTTAATATAGGGTGTAGTCTCTCTCTTTTAAAGGCCCAGATCTTTATTATTAACAAATTTAATCAACAATGAACACATCTAGTCCTCCTCCCATCTTGAATTTTGACCAGAAAACAGATGGGGTGGGGATGGGGACTTGTGGCCAAATGAAGCAACAACGCTTTATCATGCAGTCTAGAACAGATAGCTATGAAAGCTCCCAGTCGCCCCACTTTGAAGGCAGGAGTGGCTCCGGCATGTGGAACTTTGCCTGAGGGACTTATATCCTAAATAGCACAGTGGTGTTACTCTCGAAATGCTTGATATTCCCAGGCCGAGTGACCTCCAGCCTCTTAAAAATGGCTTGAACTGCCAAGTGTCTCAGGAGATGAGTGAGAATGGGGTTCTTGTCCAGAAGGACATAGACAAGGGACAAATTTTTTTTTTTTTGGTGGTGCCGGGGATCGAACTCAGGCCCTTGTGCTTACAAGGCAAGCACTCTAATCACTGAGCTAAATCCCCAGCCCCGACAAGGGACAAATTTACCCTCAGGGGGATCAATGCTTGGGCAGACTTGTGGGTGTGTGAGACTCTGGAGACCACAAGGAGGGAGAGTGACCTGAGAGCGTGTAGTTTCTTCCCTGGTCTAGGAGTTTAAAGCCCTCCAGGATACACAGCTGGTGTAAAAAGTGGCAACACAGAAAAACAGCCTCATTATGAGGCTCAAAAGAGCACCACACACGTGCAGTGAGTGC
>PVJO010011111.1:0-61190 GCA_004026905.1 Hystrix cristata
TTGGCTTCCCTAAAGTCTGAGTGCCTAAGTGCATCAGGTACTATATCACCCAAATATGGCTTATTCAGTCTTGAAAAGTGCCATGCATAGGGCAGGGTGGGACCATGGCACCACATTACATTGGTAGAAGTCAAGTCCAGTTTAGCTGTTTTATAGACTCTGGGTGATGTGGCAACCAATCTACACAAACTTCTAATTTTTTTAACTTATTTGAGCAGTATAAGCTCAGGCATACACACACACACACAAACACACACTCGCACACATGCGCATGACTTGGCAATAACATAATGTATATAAATTTATCTCACTGAAAACCTAATCTGCTGTAGACTTAGGTTTGGCAACATATATACCTATTTACCTTAAAGTAGAGCCCCTAATTTCCCAGTATGAGGAGTTTAACTCTCCACCTTTCAGTAGGTAGAAATTTCAATGCAACAACCCTCAATGGGGACTCCCCTGGAGAATGTCTTGGAATTTTTAAAGTGTCTTTTTGTCACAGGGAGTGGGTGGCACTATTGGCCTTCGGTGACTGGGGACAGGCATGCTGGATATCCTGCACTGAGACAGTCTCATTCAACAAAGGACTCCTCTGTGTCTCGCACCACTTTTAGATGGCTGCCTGCATATTCGTGAGTTGGAAAATCTGTGTATAATTTTCTGACCCTGGAATCCGACACCATTTTACATATAAACAGAAGGTACTTTAGAAGTTTTAATATGCCTGGAAGTTTTCAGTAACACAACTACTAGGCAAATTTGGGGGAAACTACATTTTTTCTTATAAACCTTACCAAGAGTTGTTTATCACTGTGGAAAATCCTGTCACTGACACACAACACTATTCACAGCATTTAAATAGCTGGGGTAACCTACTCTGGTTTGCGTTTGTTGTTCTTTTCATGGTGGTTTTAGTTGTCAAGCAAATGTAAAGTGCCAACAACAATCAGCTAAATATTTCCTTTTTTTTAAATCACAAACTATTTAGTGTAAGTAGGCACAAGCTTCTCTCTACTCTATATGTGTTTTTGTTTAAATGTGCTCACACATTTACAATACTAAAGTGTGTGTTACTTTATTTTAAACCAAATTTTTTGTATTAGAGTTTGGGAGTTACGTTGCTTTTATTGGACAGATTATGTGTTTGTTGGTTATATTACCTGTGAACTGCATTTCAAGATGATATAAAGTGGTTATTTCAAATTATTTATTATAAAAAAGTTTGTTAGAACTGATAGGCTTTAAAACACTGGTGTAAGGGACAATTTTTCTCATCCCATCAAGAATTCTGAATAGTCTTAGTATTTATTCTCAATTAAAGATCACCTCCTTGCAAACACAAGACATTTTTCTAGGTGGGGAAGTAAATTTAACATATGAAACATTAGAGAACAGTGAAGTACTCCAGACAAGATATGCACCAGTGCTCGCTCTGGTTTTTGGTGTTTCTATGACTGTGGGCTGATAACAACAACAACAAAAATATCTTGACAACCAAGATTTCAGAACTAAGCACACAGAATTTGCAAAAGCAAATCTGACACATCCTTCATCATGAAGTATAATTGTTATTGCTCTGTAATGATAATTACAAATCTGTAGTGAGCAATTTTTAATGACTATATTACAGTAACAGAGTCAAACAGTTTTCCTTCTTTTTTAATGGGACAAAGTAGTTAAAAAGATACATCTGTACAGAAGAGCACACAGCTTGTTGCTCATCCTTTAAAACCAGAGTAAATAAGGCAATGTCAGTGCAGATTATTTTTACTTTAAAAAAAACCGAACATACACAGTGGAATTGAACTGCATTCTTTCTTCTCTACAGAGATGTGACACTTGTGTGGGTTTTGTTCAGTAATATTCTACCCAGTATTACACTAAACCAAAGCAGACAGATGACCAGTGCTTCACTGCCTCTTACTCATTCTGAGCTATACTAGGGGAATGCCATCTTGGCAGGAGAGAGTCTGACAGGAAAAACAAAACAAAACAAACTGCAGAGTCCCTATCTGTCCAACAGAAAATGCAACCAACTAGTTTATACAGCGAGGATTTTAAGCAAATGTGCCCAAACGCTCTGAACATTCTGTGAGAAGGTTGTAGGTTTCAGCCTGTTTCAAGCACACAACTTTCATTCATTGGTGCGCAGCAAAATAGAAAAGTCAACATAGAAACTATTTTTACCTTCGTGGCACTGACAACTAAAAAGCATGTAGCATATCATCCTTTGGTCTTTACCTGAAAGTAGGTGAAAACAATCTACCCATGTAGTATGTTACATTTGTTACTGTAACAAAGACTGTGACAACTGATTTATAAAGAGAGAAGGATTCTTCTGGAGGTTTTAGTCCACGGTCAGCTGGTCCTGTTGCTCTGGAGCCTGTGGCAAGGCAGCAAATCACGGTGAGGATTACAGTGGTACCTTGGTTCACGAACTTAATTCTTTCCACAATTTTGGTTGCAAATGGAATTGGACAAGAACTGAATCAAATTTCCCTGTAACGTCAACACTGAAGCTAACCATTGAATTTGATTTGGTTTTCATCCAATTCTGTTTGCGGTCAGAATCATGGAAAGAATCAAGCTTGTGAACTGAAGTAGCACTGTGAGTGCTAGAGCAATATTAACTATGATTGGGAATCAAATGCAGAAGACAAAGAGGGGTCCTACCACACTCTGAAGCTGTGCCCTCAGTGACTTAAAAACCTCCTACCAGGCTCTAACTCTTAAAAGTTCCTCTGCTTTTCAACAACACCCACTGGGGGTCAAGCCTTTAATCTGTGTGCCTTCTAGGAGGTTTAAGACCCAAACTATATCAAGTGGGTAATCATGGAAGTTCCAAGATCATATACACCAGATTAGCCCGAGTAATCAGCTGCAAAATATATTTTTAAAAAATAAGGCTTAAAAGATACTTCTAGAAACAGAGGACTACATCAGAACCAGCAGAAGACAGAGAATCAAAGACTATAGATGTACCAGTAAGAGGTGACTTCCAGACATAGCTTTCAGGTAAAGGACATTGTTTTCAGTTGATTCTGAAATTCAAGACAAGCTGTGATCACAGGAGATTCAGCAATCTTAGGACAGTTTGCCTTGAGTAACTTCCTAGATAAGTATCCCCAACAAAAACCCCACTGAGGCGGAAGGACTGACACTGGCCTAGATTAAAAAGAGCTGTGACTGCACAAAATGCCAAGCTGCTGGGGCGAAGAAGATGCATGTTGGTGGCTTATTCTACACTGTCAACGTACCTACATGTATTCTGAGAGAGCGGACCCCCTAGAAAGTATGTGCGACACGGGTTTGCTCCGGAGCAGTCTAACTCAGGCTCCTGAGAGAGGAGGCTACTCGGGGAGCAGAAAACACCAGGATTACTGAATATAGGAAGGTGTTTCAGGTGAAACGAGTCTAGAAAAGTCAAGTCATTTTGGCTTTGACTCCTTAGCACTTAACACGAAGGGCTGCGGATATAGCACAGTAGCAGGGAACTTGCCACTTCTGTGCAAGGCTTGGGTTCAACTCCTTTGCACCCCAAAATAAAATAAAAACAAACATTCAACATGAAAGATGAGTTGAGGAGCAGAGTCAGTCATTTCAAGATTTTGCAGTCATTAGCTGACGCTGCTCTGAACCTTCCAAGCCAATGACGTCTAGAAGAGTCCCGCTCACTATCTGGTTGTGGGACCTAGTGTCACAGCTTGTTCTGAGAAGCTGTAATGAAAGATGATTCACACAATGAAATCACCACTAAACTGCTGCTAAAATCCAGTCCTCAGCCTTCTTTTTCTGCTCTATAGTTCAGAACATTTTCTTTAAGTCTAAAAAATCTTCAAATGTGAGCAACATGTCAAGATGTCACCAGCAACCACACTTCAGTGCTGTGATCTGAAGCCCACCCTGCTGCACCCGGAATCCGCCCCAGAACGCACTCCTCAGTGTTCTTTTCTACCAGAAAGTCTGGTTAGGCTGCAAGATAGCTCAGCAGTAGAGCATGTGCTTAGTGTGTGTGAGGCTCTGGGTTTCATCCCCAGCACCGAAAGAAAAGCAAAATAAAATGAAACCAAATGGGACGAAAAAGCCAAAGCCAAAACTGAGACAAAACAAAACAAAACAACAACAAAGGCACGCAGGTGATCTCATTCTGTCCCGTGTCTTCAGACTCCGGGTAGTACCTGTCCTTGAAATGTCTCTAGCTGGAACCCATCGTGCGTGGTGCTGTCCTCTGAGTGGACAACCAAACCTCTCTCAGAAGCTTCCCAGAACTGTCCACCGCTACAGACTCCTCCACACAGGCTGAGGTGGTGACCATCTACCCTGCCGCAGTCCCCAGAACCTGCACTCCACTGAGAGCATTGGGGTGAGAGGGCAGCAGGAGGCCTTGCCACCCCCACGGTGCCACTGGCCGCCAGCTGGTCCAGGCCTGTTCCCGGCTGGGCTCCGGCTCTGCTGTGGCCACAACTGGGCTGACCTCTATATACGGCCAGGCTGCTCTGTGCCTGCTGTTGCCGCCCTAGCCGCTCCTGCTGTGGGCCTCAACTTTGGTTTCCCTCTTTTTCAAAATTAATTTTCCTGATATTTTTGCGTAAAGAATGATAACTATTAAAATTTATCTGACCCTATAGGTAGTTTAAACTTGATCACATACTAACATTTCAAAATGCAAGATTTTGAATCACTATTTTACAGACTTGTAAGGATTAAATGGACCAGGTGTGGTGGCGCATACCTGTAATCCCAGCACTTGAGAGACTGAGACAAGAGATCGCCATGAGTTTGGGGCCAGCCTGGGCTACACAGTGAGTTTAAGGCCAGCCTGCACTACATGGCGAGATCTTGTCTAAAAAAAAAAAAAAAAAAAAAAGGATTAAATGGATCAATTTCACGTTATTGGAGATAAATTGTGTCCATCAAATCTGTTCTATTTTTGAGCCAAGTCTCAGACTGACAAGACCATATTGTTTTTCCCGGCATTCACTGACACAGTCACCTACCTCACTGGAAGGGAGGAACAGGATGACACAGTGTCCCAAGGGGGAGGTCCAGGTCCATGCTTTAGAACTGTCATTCATTCTTTTATTCACCAATATTTGTGTGTGTTTCTTAGTGCTAGGGTTCAGGCCTTTGGAAGGGCTGGCCGGGAGCACAAGGCAGCACAGATGGGGTGCTAAAGCTGTGGATGCATGCCCGGAGTTGGGGTGCAAGTCACATTTGGCTGTCATGTGATGTGTGAGCTATCGTATGGTCAGTGTGCAGCCCCTCTTCTGCTTGCAGAGGTTATATCCTTGAGGTGAGGCTCAGGCCAAGACGAGGAGGATGCTTCCTCCATCTGGGAGGCAGGTGAAGGTCGTGTGACCTTGTGCACACTCCTTCTCCAGATTAGTGTAGATGGAGGTAGCAAGGACGGCCTTGCCTTTGAATACTAGATTTAGAAGTTTGTGAAAATAGATACTGGTGCTTATATTTCTTGGTCTTCTTGTGAAGAATGCTGTGTGCAGTAGGAGATAATAAAGCCACCAGAGTTGGCTGAGATTAGAGCAGAAGAGAGAGAGAGGTGTGAAATGCTGTTTCCAGGTCTGAGCTTCTCAAAGCCGACAACACTCCTTGGGGTGTCAATGGATGGATTCTGGGAAGAGGAGGCTGCCTCCTCAACTCAGCAGCGCTTCGCCATCTGGAGCTCAGAGCAGCACCCAGAAGTGTCTTCCCCGGGCTCAGAATGCGTCTTACAGAAACGGCTCCTTCAGCCTCTGGCCCCAGGCCTTTGTCTTCTACCAGCGATGTCCTTGGATATGTCTCCTGTGGAAAGCTGCCCTATTGATGTGCAGAAGTTGGTCTCCTGGGAAACATTCCCTCTCAAGGAAGGCAAATCTGTGGCAATGTAACTCTTGTCTACCAATAAACAACCTTTTGTACAATTAAACAAAACATTTCTTTCTCTAATTGTAGTCTTTGCTGTATATTTACGTAACAAAAATCTTTAAGAGGTTTAATCAGAATAAGACATCATTTGTTTCAAGTCTGTTTCCATTTTTTCTTTTTTTGGGGGGGGCACTCAGGGCCTTGCGCTTGCTAGGCAAGCACTCTAACCACTGAACTAAATCCCCAGCCCTGTTTCCATATTTCGTGGGGGAAACAAACAAAGAATTGTAGGCACCTTTGAAATGGCAACTTTTTCTAGCCCCTATTCTTCTAAATCCAGGTCCCAAGATGTAGCCCAGTTCAAGGCCCGTGTCATTCCTGCCCCGGTGTCTGTGCAAGAAGCTCTTCTTAGCTTGAGCCTTACGAACGGAAGCAGAGCCCTTGGGGACAGCGGCCCGGGTTGTTAACGGGTAAATTCTGACATTTCCGGGTTCTTCCTTCCTCCAACAAAGACTTGGATGAGGTGGGTGAAAAGTAATTCCTAAGTTTTATTCAAAATTATAAACAAAAGGAGGAACTGGCTCTGCAGAGCAAGTTCAAGCCAAATGGAAAGAAAAAAAGGAAAAGCAGAGACTACAGTAAAATGCGTGCAGGCGATCATAAGAAGAACATGACAGCCCCGAAGCTCCTCGCTCTGAACTTGCCTCCCCGGAGCACTAACAGAGGTGCTGCCTGCAGCATCTGGCCCATGTGGGAGAGAAAAAGAGCTCTTCCCTCACAGTATTGGTGTCAGGGGAAAGAAGAGAGACTTTCCCACACAGTGTGCAAGAAAAAAGAGGCTTCCCCCGTGCCACTTCTATGTATAGAATGGGGTTCCCGTGGGTCTCCTTGCGCGCCCCTGCTGTCCAGGTCCTGAGGGCCGAGGTCAGGTGCAGGCCACTCCTGCTGGTCACGCCCGCGTGCCAGCCCCAGACATGCCTGCTCCTACCACATTTCCCCCCGAGAGACACAAATCCCTGTAATTCTTCATGGGCTTTTGAGGGAGTGGAGGTCTCTGCCTTCTGCAGCTTCTTCAGGCTGGACGGGGCTGTAGCCCCCATTTGGGGATTATTTGCACTCTAATCTACCTTAGGGTGTTGGGCTCGTTGGTCAGCTGAAGAAAGAAAATCCTGCCGGGAAGCAATGAGAAAATGGTTAATGACCTCCATTGTTAGCCCAAAGGTGAGGCGTGGGTTAGGTCTTTTAGTCCCTTTTTGTAATAGCATTGGTGTTTTGTCTTTTAAAGAGGAATCTCAAGTCTTCTAGAGGCTCACAGGAGTAACTTTCTCTTTTTGGGTGATCTAGTTCTCCTGACAGCTCAGGAATTCACTTTATTCTAGAAAGATGAATCCAGTTATCTATCTCTGCCACCTATATTGCAGTGGGTGTGGCAAAGATCATTGAGAAAAGGCCTTTCCATTTTGGGTTTAACTGATCAGCAGATGTTCCCTCCAAGTTTTTACAAGGATGAGGTCTTCAGCATGGACAGTAAGTGGTCCACCTGGATTAGGAGCTGGCAGAAACTGTTCCCATATGCTTGAATAGCCTGTTGTACTTGGCCTAGATTAAGGATATACTGTAAGAGCTTGGAAGTTTCAGGATCTACTATCATATCAGAGGATAGAAATGGTGTTCCACATAACATCTCAAATGGGCTTAAGCTTAGCCCAGTTTTGGGCATGTTGTGAACTCTCATGCGTGCCATCGGCAGCAACCAGAGCCAGGTCTCAGATGTCTCTTTGCAAAGTTATGCCAGAGTTTGTCTAGAGTCTGGTTGTCTCTTTCTACCTTTCTAGAAGATTGTGGCCGCCTGGCAGAATGGAGGTGGCACCTTATTTCCAAAGCCTGTGCCACCCCCTGAGTTATTTGGGAGATGAAAGAAAGTCCATTGTCACTCTGGAGAGACTGAGGTAGTCTAAATCTGGGGATGATTTCTTTAAGAAGCACCTGATTACCTCTGTAGCTTTTTCTGAAGAGGCAGGAAAGGCCTCAATCCAGCCTGTAAAGGTGTCAGTTAGAACTGACATCTGTAAGGTCTATTTGCCAGTCTTCTCCAGGGTATGTCCCAATTCTCTGCACAGGTTCTAATAAAGGAGGAGGCCTGGACTTGCCAGGGTTGTGGTAAGTACAAAGTGGGCAAGGCTTGCAGACCTGCTGGGCAGTTAGTGCTAGTCCTAGTTCTGTGAAAACTCAAGTGACCATTTCTAATGTAGCACCTCTTCCCATATGGAAGGAATCATGAAGTGTTTTTATAGGTTTCCATTGTATCTCTTCAGGAAGGACCAATTTGTCCTTTAGATACCACCAGAGTCCCTTTTTCATTCCTCCTTGTTCTAAGGTCCATTTATTTTCCCAAGGGGTATAGACCAGCTTTAATGGTTCCTCAGGAACTGGGAATAAGCCTAGAGTCTTAAAGGGCTGAAGGGCTGCCCTTTTTGCCTACCAGACTTCTGATTTCCCAGAGAGACTTCAGACATGTCTCTTTGGTGTCCTTTGCAGTGCATAACTGTGACCTGCTCAGGAAGATGAACTGCACCTAGAAGTTGTAGAATTTCTTCCCTGTGCTTAATAGATGATTATTTGTCAGCAAATCGCTCTCTTTCCAGATGGTTACATGAGCATGCAGGATTGGGGAAGAATCCATGGAATTCGTATAGATGTTTAACCTTTTGTCTTGTCCTAATATTAATGCCTGAGTAAGAGCTATTAGTTCTGCCTTCTGAGCAGAGGTTCCTGGAGGAAGAGGTTTTGCTTCAGCTACCTGTTGTGCGCTGACAACTCATAGCCTGCCTTTCCATGTCCTTCTTGGACAAAGCTACTTCCATCAGTGAACCATACTGTTTCAGGGTCGTGGAGGGGTAGAGCGCTGATGTCTTGTCTATATGAATAATAGGTCTAAGAGATGACTTGTTCACAAGAGTGGCTAACTTCTTGGCCTACAGGCATCAAAGAAGCAGGGCTAATAGTAGTACAAGTCTCTATAATAACCTCAGGGGTACCTGAGAGGATGGCCTGATACTTAGTAAGCTGTTCCCCATCAACCACAAGTAGCTCTTTGTCTCTAGACTAGCTTTGACCTGATACGGTGTCAGGATTTCTAGTCTCTGTCCCAAAGTTAACTTTTTAGCTTCTTCCATTATTACAGCTGTAGCTGGAACTGCTCTCAGACAGGATGGTCATCCAACAGCCACGCCATCTAGTTTCTTTGAAAAATAAGCTACTGGCAGGGTTCTTGTCCCAGCCTTTGGGTCAAGGCCCCAAAAGCAATTCCTCCCTTTTCTGATACACAGAAGAAGAAAGGTTTCCCTAAGTCAGGTATCCCCAGTGCTGGAGCCTGAGTAAGGGCACGTTTAATTTCCCTAAAGGCATTTCCAGTCACTTGTACCCAGACTCAGGGCCTTTGACAGCGTCACATAAAGGCTTTGCCATTAGCCCAAAATTCGGTAACCAGATTCTACAAAAATCAGTCATCCCCAGGAAATGACTGAAGCTGTTGTTTGGTGGCAGGAAGTCCAAGATTACGTATACCCTGAATTATGTCCCTAGACAGCTGTCATTCTCCACGTGTAAGAATATATCCCAGATATTGAACTTTCTGGAGGGATATCTGAGCCTTTTCTTTGAAGACTTTATATCCCTTCTTAGCCAGAAAGTTGAGAATCTGTGTAGTGTTATAGTTAGATAACTCTTGAGTTGGACTACAAATCAGAATATCATCTATGTACTATGGAATGGTTCTCTGTTTCAGCCTTAAATTCCTCAGGTCCTTCTCTAGGGCCTGGGCAGAAAGGTGAGGGCTGTCTCTAAACTCTAGTGGGAGAACTGTCCAAGTGTATCGCTGCTTTTCCTTTGTAATGGGATTTTCCCATTCAAATGCAGATAGAAATTGGAAGTCTGGATGCAGAGCTTTGGTGAAAAATGCATCTTTTAAATCTAAGACTGAGAACCAGTCTGGAATTTATGTCCCCCGGAATTTGGGAGAGAGCTGTATATGGATCTGCCACTAAAGGGTGGATTGGAATGACAGCCTCATTTATGAGGTTGAGCCCTTGTACCATCTGATATTCTCCTGATGGCTTAAGTACAGGGAGAATAAGAGTATTACAAGGAGACTGAGAAGATCTCAGAAGGCCATAGTTGAGAAACTTGTCTATTAGAGGCTGGAGTCCTTACCTGCCTCTTCTTTGATTGTATATTGTCTTGGTCAGGAAACTGGCTGGAGTCTTTTAGTCTTATCATTACTGGTATAGGAGAATTTGCCTTACCAGGTATTCCATTATACCACGCAACAGGATCCACTTGTTGGCTAATTTGGTCAAGTTGATCTGGTATAGCCTCAGCAAGTAAGACCCATTTTGGCCTCAGCCAGAATTTGAGAATTGCTCCTAATTTAGCTAGTAAATCTCTTCCTAGCAAAGGAGCAGGACACCATGGAACAATGAAAAATTTGTGGCTAAACACTTGGTTTTCAAAGTGATACATCACAGCAGGAGTAAAGAAACTCCACCTAGAGGTGCCATCAACTCCAACTATGGCTACAGACCTAGAGGAGAGTTTTCCAGACACAGAAATCAAAACAGAATGGGTCACCCCTGTATCAATAGGCAGTTGGATTACCTCACCCATGATGTCTAATTTTACCCTGCATTCCTTTGAGGTGATGGTGATGTCCATGGACAGGGGCATCGCAGGTTTCCCTGGGCCTCTTCAGTTGTTAGGGCAGGAAATGAGAATTTTGGCTGGCCTACCCCCTGTCCGGGAGGGGGACAGTCAGACCTCCAGTGACGTGAGTCAGAGGTATTAGCTGCCCCACATTCAGAGCAGAGCCCAGGCGGAGGCTTGGTGCAATCTCGTGCCCAGTGTCCAGTCTTCCTGCACTTAAAACAGAAACCTTTTCCTTGGCTGTTTTTGAGTTTTCCGTTAGATGACCTGGGTGAATTTAAAGTGTCACCAACTGCAATAGCTATGATTCTAGCCTTTCCCTTTTCGTTCTCCTCCAGGTCCCGATTCTTAAACAAAGAAAAGGCCGTGTGCAGCAGTTGGGTCATAGGTGTCTGCAGCACCATCTGAAGTTTTTGTAATCTACGCCAAATATCTGGGGGCAATTGGGAAATAAGTAGGGTCCCGTTAGTACGTCTCCCTCCCTGGAAGATGAGTCTATATTAGTACATTTTCTAAAGGTCTCTGCTAATCAGTTACAAAACAAAGCTCCATTTTCTTCTGCACCCTGTATGATTTCACTCACTCAATCATAACAGACTTTTTAATGCACCTTTTCATTCCCATGATAAGAGCAGCTATCATATCAGGCCTCATCTCTAGTTCCTCTTGCATATTATAGTCTCAGTTTGGCTCTGTTGAAGGGCAAACAGCCTCTTTAGGGTGATTTCTCTCCCCTCTTAAAGCAAATTATTCCTTTGCATAGTTCTTAGCTTCTTGTAGAGTTGTTATTCATCTGGAGTACAACAGTTGGTCAGATGTGTTAGACATTTCAGCATGACAAAAAAAAAGCAAGGGTTAAAGTACGAAAACCACCTGCAGACTTACTAGGGTCTTCTGACAACTGGCCAAGCACTCTTTACACAGTTCAGTTCTGCGATGGAAAAAGGGACTGGCACTCGTGTATTCCCCCTTGCCCTGCAACTTCTCTCAGAGGCAGCATAATTTGTGAACTAGGGTGGTAAGAGGCACCACTTTGGGTTTTTCCTGCGGGATTCAAAGCTGTCTGAGAAGTTTGTGAGGGCTGAGGATTACTGCGTTCCCCTGGGGCACCGGGCTCTAGAGGAGTTCCTGAATTATCTGGAGGGAATGAAGTTGACTTATCCGCCTGGAGACGATAAGAAGGAGGTTGAGAAAACCTCACAGTATCAGACAGATCAGAGTGACCCACATCCCCCTGAGAGACAAGTCGGGGCCCCGAAGCAAGGTCATCTAGAATATCTTCTTCCTCCTCAGGGGCCACTCTAGCTGCCATAACCTTTGAACCTTCCCTTCTATAAAGAGTCATGAAAGCCTGAACACAAGGCATTTCATTCCACCTTTCATGTTTTAAGCAAAAATGCTGTAACTGAAGGATACTCTCATAATTCCAAGTACTACCCCGTAACCATCTCTCGCCATCTCCCAGTTCATATTGGACTCAAACCGCCTTGCAATAATAGATAAGCTGTTCCTGCTTTAGACTGTCAAGATCAAACCTCTCCCACTCAGTGAGAAGGTGGCCCAGTGGCAATGAGGGCGAAATCCTCACAGCTGCAAGATCTAGTAGATTTCCCATCTGCTTGTCTTGCGACCTATAGAGAAGAAGATAATTAAATCTGCACTTCTTAAGGAGGCATCCCATGCATAAGAAGGAGACCTGAAGTCCCCAAGGTGTGCACTGTCTTACGTGACTTAACAAAGCCTAGATAGAGGTCTCTATCCCAGAGTGATGCCCGCATTATTTTCCACTGAAAAAACCTTAGACTCCTTATTTGGACCCATTGACTCATTGGAGAGAAGCTGGCAAAGCCACTTGTTGTCTTTACCTAGTCCAGATTCCTGGAGTATGAGTGGAATGTCCCCGATTAAAGTTCCTTTAGCCACCTTCTTGAACTCCTTGATGTCTCAATTAGCCTTTAGAAATCAAATGGGAAAAATATCTTGCACTTATTCTGACCGATCTACTAAGAGCTGGATGGCTCTGCAGATACACACACTGTGACTTTGGTAAAGCCTGTAAATATTAAATGCCATTTTGTTTAGTCATCAGGCATCAGTCTTTAACTTAGCTATATTTAAAAGGGAAAACACAAAAGAGAACAAATTAGAACATCATGCAGTCCACATGGCCTTATTTGGTTAGACTCTGAGATCTGATAACTCTTTGACCCCTCTTTACATCACTGCCAAATTACATCTCCAGCAGTCCCTGCGCTTGAGTTCTCACAGTGGCCCTGTCCTTAGCCGTCAGGCGTGTACCGCTCTGCTGGTGTCCTGAACTGGTCCTATTGCTCCTTCTGCTTTTGCTCGGGGTATTACTAGAATAAAGGGGATTTTGACCTATTATGTGAGATGAAGCAATTTTAATATTAGTTTGATTCTATGATGAAAGGGGCATTTACAGAAAAGACCCATAATAATAATTAAAACTGTAATGGAAAGTTTCTTGGAGGGAAGCTTACACCAACAAGGATCAGATTTTGATGCGAGAGTCAGGATACGTATTCTTCTGGCCTCGGTCATCCTCCAGGCTCATCCTGGTTTATCTGCACACGTTTGTGATACACGATGAACACATGCGCTGAGAGGAGTCGGTATATGTACACGCCACACTTCCTGTTGTTCAGTAGGGGCAAGAAGCACACGCTTGGGAGGATTCCGGGTGTGTGCCGCAGATGTGCAGTGTTGTTAGGAGCGCCAGGCGCTGGCCTGCTAGAGGTGGCTGCATTAAACATCGCCATCTTGGCATCCTGCTGTGTAGACACTGTATGTTGACTCACACGAGGGGTATCCTACCCTCCACCTCCCTTTCCTTCTCCTGACTCTATGATAGTGGCTGACAATCTAAAAATTCAAGGTGGCCACACGATGTGGTTCTGGCCAGTGTAATAGGATGGATGGGCTTTGGTGCCACCACGTCTCCTCTCTTCTTTTGCTGGTTTGTGTTTTTGAGGCCCTGAGGGACTGATACTATTTGGCACCATGAGGCAACAGGTACGAAAACAAACGACTGTATGATAAGGGTGATCTGACCCTCTATTTTTAAAGTCAGTGCGTGTGGTCCTCTTTCATGTCTCGGCACACGTATTCGTTTGCCACATGTGGGTAGATGGACAGAGCTGCTTAGGACTGAAGGTGATCTCCCGTGCCTCAAGTGGCACTCTGAGGCTGAATGACCAGTATCTCAGCTAACTTCTTACCCTTCGCAGCATTCGGAGAACTCTGACTTAATCCACTTCTGGTTAAGGCTGCTCTTCTCTGAGGCTGCACACCTCGTGGACACACTGGCGTTTGAAGAGATCCTGGGGGACAAGGAGGTGATCAGCAACAGAAATCCCTGGTAAAGGCAAAGAGCAGTTAGTCTTTGGGAGGTAAACGCAGGAAATGTGGCAAGAAAGAAAGAAAGAAACAAAGACAGAAAGAAGTTCTGTTAAAACAGAGGAATTTTTAATTTAAAGAATTTGAAGATTAAGCACTGTGATGGGATCAAAATAAAGGATCTGCTGGTGCACAGCTAATGGAAAGGAGATGAAGTTCTGCAGAATCAAGAAGCAAAGCAATGTGTACATGAGGAGCCAAAGCTGTGAAATTCCCTCAGGATGTGGAGGATATTGGTGTACAAGCTGTGCTGTCACAGACCGAAGATATCGAAGAAGGAAGCGGTTTCTACTAGATGAGAACTATAATGCTGTGAAGTGGAAGAAGGGCTTTTAGACTGAAATAAACATTTCAGCTGATGAGACTGGAGAGGATGGTGCTGGCTCTATTATCTGGAAGTAGCTTTGAGAATCAAGGAGAAAAGCAATTCTGAGGAATGAGTCATATATTTTTTTCCTTTGCTCACTTTATTGTACTCTTAGTTGTCCCTCTTCCTGTTCCTCTTTCTCAGGTCAGTTTAGGTTAGGTTACAAATAAAATATATAGGTGCATAGATTTATCTGAACCATCTTCTTGGATTAACCAAGATGCATCATGTACAGGTACAAAATAAATGAGATGAATGTGATCATTATATGTACATTGTACCAATACATGTTCTTGGTTAAAAAAAGAGTTAATTTTAAAAATAATATTGTTTCAAATTATTATATATTGCTTTAATATATAATATAAATACATAGATAATATAGATGTCAAAGATAAAAGTCAGAATGGAGTAGGAGTGGTTCAGAGCTGGTCAAATGGAGTTGGATCAGATTTCAGACATATCTACAGCTTCGTATGTGGCTACAGATGTACCTAACTTCCCAGTGGGAGCTGACCTCTGGAATAGGCCAAACCAGATTCCTGAAATATCATTAACTTCTGCTTACTTTCTGTACAGTGGACCTCATCCCCTAAAACTCGAGGGAGTGAGATCACACCCATCCCCATAGGCACTGGGGACTGAACCCAGAGCCTCCACACTGAGCTACATCCCCAACCCTTTTTAAATTTCTTGTATTATTTGTTTTTCTTTGAGGCAGGGTCTTACCAAATTGCCTGGGACAGGGCTCAAACTTAGCTTCGCAGCATGCTGGAATTACGGACATGTACCAACATGCCCAGCTCCCATCCCCTTTCTTATAAAACAGTTTAACTTTTCCTGCATCAATCGTAATTCCTAATTAAAAACTGTTGTAATCTCCAACTCTCTTGCAATGTAGAGCCTGGAAGCACATTTTAAAAACTGCCCGAAACTGTGTTTTCCCAGACTGCAATCCTAATTAGCCCCAAATAAATGTAATTTTCTTTGATCTTGACTAGGTGATTATATTCTCAACTGACATAGGTATTACAGATAATTCCATTGTTGAACACATAATTGGTGTGTCACACCATTCAAAGTGCAGATGTATTAATTCAGTTAATGTACTAATTCAATTAATCCTCATAAAAGCACAATTTGTGTTAAAATCCTCATAAAAGCCAATTTGTGTTAAAGTGGCATTGAGCATTTTGATTTGGTATGTAAAAGAAAAAAATGCACTGGACAATTGAGATGGTTTCTTTGGGCAATTGCAATGCTAAAAATAATTTATTAATGAATGTCATATGTCTCAAAGAGTAGGAAAGAGCCTGGCATTTATAGTGGATAAATGAGGGAGCCATCGGGGAGTTATGAGGAGGGATGGAGACACATTGGAACACCTGATCCCAGGGATGCGCTTAATAGCCATGTCCCTGGCTACGAAGAGGTGCAGGAGTTTCTCAGTAATCACTGCTCAGAACACTGGGATCAAGCTAGGTGGAGTGGCACATGCCAGTAATCCTCGGTCTTGAGAAAGGCTGAGGCAAGAGGCTGGATTGGGGGGAGACAGAGAGAGAGAGAAAGAGAGCAAGGGAGAGAGAGGGAGACACAGGGATCAGATAAAAATTTAACACTGTCAGTCCATGGAACAAATGAATGTAGAAAACAATCTAATGACAATTTTTAGACACTCAGCCCCTAATTCAACACTCTGACATTAATTAAAGGCAAAGTGTATTATTCTACAAGGTATCTAAAATGATGTTCTCTTAAATTGTACAAGAATGGAAATTTAGGATCATTTTCCTACTATTTTTTGTTTGTGGCATTGGGATAAATCCAGAGACTCATGTATGCTAAGCATGTACTCTAACACTGCCCCACACCCCCAGCCCTTTGACAAGCCTCCCACAAACCTGTCATGGTGGCACATGCCTGCAATCCCAGTACTCACAAGCCTGAGGCAGGAGGATCGCCGGGAGTTCAAGACCAGCCTGAGCTATGTGGCAAGATCCTGTCTTAAACAAACAAAGAAACAAAACAAAACAAAAACAACAAAGAAAGAAAAGAAAAGAAAGAAAAAGAAGCCTCCCAGTGATATATTTTTGTGTCAACAGTGAGAGGACACCAAAAATTTAACAATAAGAAACAATAGAGTTCTACTCCGCCATAAAGAAATGACTTGAGTCATTTGTAGGAAAATGGATGCACCTTGAGACCATAATGTTAAGTGGAATAAATCCGTCACATAAATTTATCTCCTTGTTTCTTTTATATGATGTGTAAACCGAAACGGTCAGTTTGAGCAGGAATGCCCAGCTGGACTGTGCCGGTGTGGTTCTGGGCATAGAGGACCCACCTGAAGGTTACTGCCCACACAGCATAAAGGAGAATGAGAGCAGAAGATGGAGGCTGGCTGTTTCCCAGGTGAAGCTCTGCTGTGGCTGGTTTCCCTAAGTGAACTCAGCTGTTCTCTTTGAAGAAGGAGTTCAAGGCCTTGCTGTCGTTGGGGACGGCTGCTGCTCACTTTGGGGAGCTCTGGCTCTGAACTTCATCCCTGCCGTGAGCATCATATTCTGGTTCCAGCACAGATTCCTCAGTTGTTTAGTGCACACATGGATGTACTGGACATTACCGTGAGCTCCCAGCCCTGAACTGGCTCTTTCAGGTTTCCAGCTCTTCCTGCATTTGGCTTATGTGTGTGAAGCTTGTAACTTGTAACTGTTCTGTATTAAATCTGCTCTCTTGCAAACTATTGACTCTAGAACCCACCGAATAATACATATGAGATACCCAAAGTAAAAGAACAAATAAAAGGTAGATAATAGAAGTAGGGCAATAGATCATTATCAGAGTGGAAAGGGATGGGGAGGTGGAGGAAAGTGAAAAGGGATGAAGGAAGGAAGTGGGGTGTGTTAGGCAGGTATGTGCCGCCTCCCTCTGAGGAATGGAATCATTATATACTGCAAACATGTACTAATACAAATAATTTTTAAAGAATGAAAAAGGAAAGTCAAGATTTCTCTCCGGGGAAAATACTCTTAATGTCTTTTTAAAGCCTAAAAAGACAAGAACTGTGTCTGTCCAGGTCACAGTTTATCCTCACAGTGTCCAAAAATGCTTTGCATAGAGTAGGAAGGTGCTCAACTGCTGTTATCACCTCCAGGGTTAGTTGGCTGGCTCCAGAGATAAGAGCTGACAGAAGGAAATCTACTTACTCAAGGACTCCTGTGAGCAGTTGGAGAGGCTGCCGTCCTCGGAGCTTCTTCTGGGTTCTCAGGGATGCTCAGGGCACGTTAGGGAGGGAAGGAGGATGGCGTGCTGAGCGAGATCTCCATCCTCCAGGACCTGTGTCTCCTCCTTCCTCTGGCTGGGATGTCAAATTTAAATTGACCTCCTGGAGCTGCTTACGAGCATGTAACTTTTCTCCAAGTTAAACATCACAACAATTTACATGTCTTGTGTTAGTTGACATGCAACATTAAAGAATAAGAAGGATGTTACATGTTCTGATGTTACCTGGAGTTAATCAGATGTTCTAGTTGTATAACTAAAGAAACATTTAGTAGTTAATGAAAAAGGCAAAGTTCTATTTGAAGTGAAAAAAAATGGAAATTCTAAATGAGAATTTTCTGATATCCACCCAGGAATTGTCAGGGCAGAGAGTGTTCAGAGTAGGGAGGTGAGAGCTCCCAGTCTGAACCATTTGAATTGTATAATTTATGTTCCTATTCTAATTCCATGCTTAGTAAGCCATACTGTAATTCTAATTTGGCTTCCTGTGGCTGTCAGAGGAACAAGTCTTGGACATAGTGAGATTTGTATTGTTTGTGCAAACCGTGGCAAAACCGAGCTGCGACCGTGCATTTAGCTATTTCTGTACGGATACATCATTAACTATTCCACCTTGGCAACTGAGAAGCTAAGAAAGCCAAACAGCAATTTGGCTAGAATTACATTTTTGAAATACATCTTGGGCTGTAGTGGGGAGATTTAAGAAATATAAGACTGGGCTCAGGCAAACAAGATAGAAACAAGCTGTCGGGACGGCCCTGGTGGGAGATAATGAGGACCCGGATCAGGAATGTGTGGGCTGTAGGTGTATGGACCTGAAACGGGAGACGCTGCCCTGCACCTGTAGCAGCACGGGGTGTTGTTTTCTGTACTTGCCCATTTGATTGTGAACATTGCTGTCTCATTGTTTAGATTTCAATGTCTCTTATTGCTAGTGAATAAGAAAATTGATTACTTTGTGAATTCTTTTGTTTAACTGCTACTTAATATTTTATTTTATTTTGGTATCCTAGTGATTGAACACGGGGCTTCACACATGCTAACATGCTCTTTCCTTGAGTTTCCTTGAGTGACATCCCCTGAGTTACAGCTCCCTGTTTAATTTTTTAAATTTAATTTTTTTAAATAAAAAGTTTTAGACATCAAAAATTTGTAAGAGATTCAAACTACTAAGAATAACCAATACTGGCAATAGGGATATTGAAACATACAAAACCAAATGGAACAAATTGAAATGCAAAGCAATCCTATTTTGCTTTAACGTAACGCATTAACTTTGCTCTGACCTTCAGCTTTGATTTATACAAAATTGCCGGGGCAACAGAATTTACTGATTCAGCATAGACCAAAGAACTTGTTTTGTAAGAGGCCAGAAAATTAATTCTAAGAAGTGGAGTAAATTCTTCCAGAATTCAATAAGTTTCAGGGCTCAGGAAAATAGTTTATTAAATGAGTCTGGAAGAACTCCATAAGCCAACTCCACATGAATATTTTTCTTCCTGGTGTTTATTTATTGTACAGTAAGCAAAGAAAATAGCAGCAAACGATTTTTTTAAAAAATACCCACAACATGTTTTATTTTAATTTTCTCATACTTTAGTTTTTGTGTTTGTGTAGTTGGTATGCTTTTAACCACTCTGACAGTGTTTGGAAATTCAGGCAAATGGATTTCTTCCTTCTTAAGTGCAGACCTTTCCAGAGGCTGCTGGTTTTTCTGGAATAATAACAGCCCCTATTCCGTTGCTACGGCAGTAATATGCTGAACAATTTTTTCCAGGGACCAAAGAGTTTTACAGATTAAATCTAAATTTGAAAGATGCAAAAATAACATTTTAAAACCATGTTCCAAATCATTTTGCCTTTAATCATTTCTTTTTCCTTCCTTGCCCTCTAACACTGTACTTGCTAGTATGAAAGCAATGCTGTAAGCATGTCATGTTATTAAAAGCACTCTGGAATGAGATCTAGGTTTTTATTTTAGCCCTATAACTTGTAAATTACACATTTAGAGAAATATTTTTGAACTTCAGCTTTCTCTTACATAAATAAAAAATACATATGACTCTTCTAAGATTAGGAAGGGCCAAAATCATAGATAATGTACTTAGTGACTATTAATTCACTCTTAGTCTATGAGCTGCTTTTAAATATGAAACTCCTTTATACACAATTGTGGATTGAGCTTATGGATGTGGCCAAAAAGATCAATGTGGAAAAATCCAGGTATATTTCAGCCTTCCTGTGCACATGTGAGATCGCCGTTTGATTAATGGCTATTGTAAATATCTGACTACTTCTGCCTCTTTTTTCTTTCTTCAGTACTATCTTCAACTCCTAGGACTGCCTGACCAACTGTAAAACTTCAAAAATAAAAGAACTTTGAGCTTTATAACAAGCAAAGAGGAATTTATTAAATTGTAAAAAATTCTTTAAAACTGTAAGTATTACTTATCCTCAAGGTTTCTTAAAGTCTTGCATTTGTTTTATCCCTTTTTATCTTCTACCACTGAGCTGCTTAACTCATGGGAGAAACTCGAAGCCTCCCTGTAATTATGTTCTTTGCTGCCCAGCTCATGGAGGGAAAGGAGAAAGAATAGCCAACACTATTTTCGAAACCGAGTCCAGGCACCCTGAGATGGCACTTGGTTCTTATCTTACTGCTGCTGGAGCAGCACAATCCCCAGTCCTTCTCAGACGTTGTCCTTTTCTCTCTTGACAGACGGGCTTCTCAGTCTGAGTCAGGGTCACGCTGGCCGTGGACTTGTGGCCAACTTATTTTTTCCATTTTGATAAATTTTAGGGCTCAAACACCTTCAGCTAAACCCTTGGTCCCACGTTTCTTCCATTCTCTTTGATTTCCCCGGGGAGTTGACTTGCTTGTGGTGCGTGCAAGTTCTTTCAGGTAGAGTCCACAGCTTTGACTGATTGTTGGAAACCAGAGTTATGACCACACAGTTTACAGAGGCAACAGGTTTGTCCAGGTTGGAGATGTCTGCGTTAAAATCTCCAATGTAATTCTCATTTTGGTGTGTGGAGTTCCTGCAATTCTCAGCTTGGCTGTCTGTCAGAGTCACTCATATCGACACTTTGTATCATTCTGCAGCAAGGAAAAATAAAAAATCTATCAGGTGACAATAGTTTTAGGTAATGGACTGGGCACTAAAGCTATTCCACCGATAGTAGGATATTCATGTAGGCTCAAGGTTTCTAATCACAAATTAGCAATTACAAAGAAAGAGAAAACCAGTAACTACAGTAAAGATGCCTGGCAGACCCCACCTTCACTGAGCCATCAAAGTGAACATCGCCCATAATGGACACCAAGTACCTCCTCGTTAGAAATCCTGAGGAGATCAGAGTGACACTTATGTGGCGTTCCTGCCAAAGGCGCATAACCTGAATTAAATCATGAGGAGACGTCAGATGAATCTAAAGTGAGGAACACACAAAACAACTGGCTCGTACTCCTCCAAAATACAGTATTAGTATTCTGAAAGCCCCATACACTGCTCAGATTAAAGGCCACCACATACACACATAATCAAGCCAACCCGAAACTAGCCGCAGCCTGTGACCACAGCTGCGTGTGGCTGGGCGGAAGGGAACCGGCCCGGCACAGAGGAGAGCTGCCTTACAGGGCCCAGCACTGCAAAACTAGTGGGACTCAGACTGAACCTCAGACCATGCTTTTGTCTTCTGCTGTAAAAAATTATGCGACCAATCAATGAAATTTAACTAAGGGCCTGAAGATTAAGTAATTACATTCGAGTTTCAATTTCCTGATTTTGGTTGTTTTACTGTGGTTATATAAGTGAATCCCCTTAAGAGACATACACTGAAAGGCTGGGGAAGCATTCGGAGGTAAAGGGGCCTGATGTTTGCACATTTCTTTCATATGACTGGGGAAAAGGGTATTCATATGTAACATATATAACACACATACACATAAATGAGAGAGATAAAACATGGCAACTTCTTTTTTGGTGCTGGGGATCGAACTTAGGTCCTTGTGCTTGCGAAGCAAGCACTCTGACCACTGAGCTACATCCCCAGCTCCTTTTCTTTCTTTTTTTTTGGTGTGGCAACATATTAATAACTATATCTCAGTAAAAGTTATACAGGTGATTTTTGTATTATTCTCATAACTTTTCTGTGTATTTGATGTTTTCTGAAAAACTTATACCACTGGTGTGTAATGCCATCACTATTTTAAAAACAAATAAAAACAATAGATATAATTTCCCTGAAGCAAGAAGACATTGAACTTGGAGTCAGGAGACTTTTGGTGTGAAGAGCCACGCAGAAATATTGCAGGTCTTTTGGGCCATGTGGTCTCTCTGGCAGCTATCTGACTTTGCTATTGTGGCCAGCAAGAAGTCACTGACAGAACTAAAACATGGCTGTGCTACCCTGAGACTCTTTTTGCAAAAACAGGTCATGAGATGGATTTGACCCAAGGAGTGTCATTTGTCTACACACACCTGACACAGCGGATGGTGTCTTTGTGTTAACTGTTTCTCTAAAACCCAGAACAAAGCGTAGCAATTGGGAAATAATAGTGAATGTTTGTCAGAAGAAGATGGTTCCTCCCTTACTTAGTTCTGGGTCTTTGAGTACATGATTTTAGCTGTACTAGTAATAGTTATATGATTCAAGCCTGCTGGAAAAAAAAAAAACCAAAACAGTATTCCTGTGAAGGGACAAAGTCTTGGAACTACCCATAAGGTCATGGGGAAGGGCACATTCTACCTATTTTCCAGTAAACTTTCTGGAGTTTAGTTATAGTCCCTCACTAAAGCAATGTTGAGATTTTTCTTTCTCATTATAATCTTACATTGGTCCTCTTTGGGAAGATAAAAACTGAACAAATGAAAACATTACAGAACAATAGCAAATTCTTCTGTATTCATCTCAACTTTTTTCCCCTTCCTGTCTGAAAGATCATATGTCATTGATCAATTAGAAATCATTTCCATTTTCTCTTTATAGTACTCTTTGGCTGTGGGTTGAATTGCATCCTTACAAAATTCCTAGGTGAAATCCTCTCAGTGTGAGTACGTTTAGAAATAAGACTTTTAGCAGAAAATTAATGTTAAATGAGGCCGTAAAGTTGGGGTTTGGCGACAAGATCTCTCTCTATTCTCCAACCCCCCAACCATGTCCACGTGAGGATGCAGTAAGAAGGTGGCTGTTCAGAAGCAGGGAAGAGAGCTCCATGAGGAACAAAACTTGGCCGGCTCCTTAGTTTTAGCTGGACTTCCTGGTCTCCAGAATGGTGGGTACATTTTCTATAGCTAAAGCCAACATTCTGAGCAGTCCGCACCTTAAGTTACAGAGTAGTCCCCCTTTGTCTGCAGGGGATACATTCTGAGACTCCCAGTAGATGCCTGAACTGCAGATAGTAACCAATTCTACATACACTGTTTTTCCCTTTGTATTCCCATGATAAAGTTTAATTTATAAGATTAACAAAAGCTAATAATGGAACAATTATAACAACACACTGTAACAAAAGTTATGTGAATGTGGTCTCTCTCTTTCTCTCTCTCTGGAGTTTGCCCTGTAATATTTTCAGACAAGGGGATTGACTTTGGGTAACTGAACCAGCAGAAAGCGAAAGCTTGGGTAGGGTGAGACTCCCATAATAATTTTTGTGTGTAATTTTCTCTATTGGTTCTTGTGGTGATTGCTCTTATGTGTCAATTTAGTGATGCCATAGTACTGAGATATTTCCTCAAGCATCATTCTAGAAGTTTCTTTGGAGAGTACATTTTTAGATGAGATTAATGTATAAGTCAGTGGGTCTGGAGTTGAGCAGACTACCCCAAATAATGTGACTGGGCCTCATCCAATCAGCTGCTGGCTTGAAGAGGCTTAAAGAAGAGGGAATTCTGTCAAGCAGATCCAAAGACTTAGAACTCAAACTCTTCCCTGCAACACTTCTCCGGTTCACAGGCCTACCCTGCAGATTTGCGATATACCAGACCCCACAATTCCTGAAATAAATCTCCCTATAGACACAGGCCATTAGTTTAGGTTCTCTGAAGAACCCTGATTAACACAGATCTCCTAACCAAAGCACTTATGCACCTTGTGCTTGGGGTGGGGAGGTTTGCCTGGCTGGTTCTCCTCTTACTCTATTTCCACAGCTAATACTGAACTAACTCCCCAACCCCTCTCTTCTTTTTATGACTACATGCGATCGTTAACTACATTAGTGTATTCGCTAAAGTGTACTGCATGGTAGTCAAATCTTGCCGACTTGACCTGGCAGGAATTCTTTCAAGTGACTGCCTGTAAATCGAGTTTCTGAAAGTATGCAGTTTAACTTTTCAAGGATAATCTTATTCACCCAATATTCAAATTCTAGTGAGACCACCCACCACAGCATTCTGTTCTGACAATTGTATGGATTAACGTTTTGTTATAGCTGCATTTGAGGTCTGTGGTATTAGCTTCTTCCTGGTCATCAACAGCTAATCTGACTGCATAAAATGGTGTTTTTGGAGATCTTCCTTGTAATGATTTCACTGGAGCTTAGGTACCTGCAGTCCTATGATTTCCTTTGTGATGAACATCTGCATGCATCCTCATCCCTCCCCTCTTCTCTCCGGAGAAAAAGTGGCCCCTCTACTGCTCCGCCCACTGCAATCTGGCTTCTGGCTCTTCCCACCCCCTTCACTTCAGGACTGAAATTATCTTTCCTGAGATACAATGATGCGTGAAACTCACCAGACTTATTGGAGCCTTTAAAAATCTTTATTTTAAGGATCTCTCTTCTACTTCTGATTATTGGCTATGCACGTCTCAAAATTCTATCCTGTTTTTGACTTCTCTAGCATTATTTATTTTAATTTTAATCCCATAGAACCATATACCTAGACAGTTTTGTTATTTTCCTTCATGGTCTCCTCTTCTTTCACCTACAGATATTTAATCTTGATTTATTTTGTTATCAGGCACTGCTTTTCTCTCATAGTCTCCTCATGTTGTGTGACCACTAACATGGTTTTTAATAACCTCTTGTATTGACTTCCAGATCTGTATCTCAACCTTGATCTATCTATCTTTCTTTTTTTCTTGTTTGTTATGTTTTTTTTTGAGACAGAGTCTCAATATGTAGTTTAGGCTGGCCTCAAACTCTTGGGGATCCTCTTGCCTCAGCCTCCTGAGTGCTGGCATTACAGGGGTGTGGCATCACACCGGGTTATCATCCTTAATCTTTCTTGCATACAGATTTATATAACTAACCAAATAGAAACAGCTACAAAAAAAAAAGAAACATCTGAGTGTTGGAAATATTTTGAGATTTCCTACTATAAAAACATTGGTTTTTTTTTGAATAAACTTTAAGTTTGTGAACTATATGCATTGATACTAGGTAGAAAATTTTCATATCACCACAGAAATATTTTCTGTGTAATCCATTTTGAATTTGTTCAATTTAATTATATATGAGGATTACAAAGGGAAGAAAATTAGACAATTTCTTAAACTTGTGAGAAATTAAAAATAAAATCATAGTTAGATATATTTAGATTCAAATACATTTCCCAAGATGAAGGAAATAATAATTTAAACCAAGCAAATATTGAGACTTAGAATTAAGCTTATTATTTTTGGAAAATATCAATTTGATGTTAGGTAGGGGCAAGCATAAGATGGCGCTGGCGGAAGGGACAGGGGCGTATCCCAAAAGTTGTTTGTCAGAATCTCTGATTGGACCAGGGAAACCGTCCCAACCGCAGTGGGCCCCAACGATGCCAATCACTGTAAAAGTCCCGGGTTAAACCCCCATTGGCTGACATTTATTGCCTGACCGCCCTCATGCGGCTTTTGCCTATATATACCCTGGTTCCTCTATAATAGAAGAGTTCCTGCTTGGACTAGACTCCCTGCGGGTGCTTCTTGTCTCCCGGGCGACAAGAAGGGAGGCGGTGGAGGGAGGCCCGCAGTCCGCGTCTGTTCATCTCCATCCCCAGCCCTCCTCGCAGGCTGAGAGGGGCTGAAGCACGAGGACACTGCCGCACAATGTTATAATACCAAACACACTTGAGACTATAACTGATGAAATGTGAATATTTAACATTATCATTATTACAAAAGCAACTCTTTTTCCTTAAACATTTAATGAATATAAGGAATAGAATAAATATATATATCTCATATATTGGGCTGAAAATTCTTTAGGGGAAGAGAATGTATTAAGAGAGTAGTATCAGGGTCGAATTGTGTCCTCCTCAAATTGTGACCCTCAGAGAGGGTCATTAGAGAGGTAGGTAAAGTCAAGTCACCAGGGAGACCTCTGGTAGAATAGGATTGTGGTAGTTCTAAGCAGAGGAAATGTGGACACACATACGCAGAGGGATGATGCCGTGAAGAACCAGTGGGTGAGGATGTGGCCACCTGCAAGCCAAGAAGAGATTCCGGAACCAATCTCTCCCTCCAGACCTCAGGAGGAACCAGCCCTACTGGCCCCTAGATTCTGGGCATTTACCTGCCAGAACTATGAAACAGTACATTCCTATTGCTTATGCTGCCTAGTTTGTGGTACTTTGTTACAGCATCCCTAGAAAATGAATATAAATAGCCAGAGTACATAATAGATTTGTTTCTTGAAGGGTAAGAGTGTTTCATAATTGGTTATTTTTAAATTGAAACATTTTTTCAAATTTTAGAAACAACTAGTGAATTCGTTATGATGTAAGCAAGACAGTCAGACAACATGATGGATAAAATAGTCAATATAAATTTGTTTTATTAATTTTTTTGGTTCTAATCGGTATTTATGACTTCAAGACATTACTGTATTTTTATTTTAACATTGAATTTTGGTTCCTATTATAGCAAAGGTATAATATTTTAAAATTCTCTCTTTGACAGTTTTGTGCACTTTAATGTTGAATCATACAATAATAATGTAACAATTGAATTCCATTTTCGGCTCTAATATTCAACGTGTGTCTTTTACTACCTTTAAAAATGCCTTTCCATTTTTCTTGATTTACTTTTTTTCTCCTAAAAATATTTTCTTTTCCTTTATATTTTATCTAGGGGTAATGACCTCTTATTGAATGATTATTGTATTTCAGACACTATGCTATATAATTTCATATTTCGTTTTGTATTTAGTACTCACAATGACTCGGTAAACTGATTATCACTTTCAATTCTTGAGGAAATAAAGGAGCAATGAGACTGGGTGACCTAACCAAGGTTATATAGATACTAAATGACCAGACTACCAGACCACGATTTTAAAAAAAATTACTTTTGTTTTTGTGATGCTGGGATTGAACCCGGGGCCTTGTGTGTGCACACTCATGATGTAATTTCAAGTCTCTTACTTCAGTATCTAGCGTTCTTTCTTCTAATGGGTTCCTAGATAAAATTATACTAGTTTTATATCAGTAGGCATGTCAGTTAACACTTTTTATCTGTAAGTAACAGAAATCCTGACTCAATTAGGTTTATATAATAAAGAAATGTGTTATCTCACATAGCAGTAATTTTAGAGGTAGGGTGGCTTTAGGGTTAATCTCTGCAGTGGCATGAGGCTGTAGATGTGTTCTAATTTCTAACCAACTAATGTCCTACGTATTAGTACTATGCAGGGTTATTCTGTGATTATAAGGGACATCCAGTTCTTGGGAATTCCATCAGCACAATGTGTTTTATCACAAGTCAGCGCTGGCATTTGGTTAAGAGCTGCAGCAACATCCAAAGAAAGAAGTAAAACGTCCTTAGAATTCTTAGCAGATTAAATTTTAAAACTCTTCGGCAACTTTATTAATCTTCCATTGCTATCAAAACTAATTATCACAAATGTCTCTTTTTTTTTTTTTTTTTTTGGTGGTGCCGGGGATTGAACTCAGGCCCTTGTGCTTACAAGGCAAGCACTCTAATCACTGAGCTAAATCCCCAGCCCCCCACAAATGTCTCGTTTTAACGACATTCATTTATTATCTCACAGTCCCACAGGTTCATGAGCACAGGCTGGCCCAATCGGGTTCTGTTCACAAGGCTGAAGTCTGGGCATCCTGGCCGGGTCTTCCTGGAGGATTTGAAGAATCAGCTCAAGAACCCTCTCTACTTTCTAGTGCTTGTATGATCAGTTTGGGCCCGCCCAGGCGTTCTGGCCTGTTCTAAGGTCAAGTACACCTACGAACCAAATCACGGCCATGACATTTCGTCATCTTCACAGTTTTCAGGGGTGGGGCGGAGAGAGCATCCTTGAGTGGGTATTCAGAAGTTATGCCTCCCACAGCTACAGTTGGGTCACATTCCTCTTTCTGAAGTAATCGCTGGCAAGAGGAATAAATTACTCTAATGTGCTCAATGGTTTTCTGGTATGGAATGAAAATGTTGGAGAATAAACCACAATGTTCATTCTGTACCCACATTGTAACATTTCTCTTAAAGAATGCTATCTTCCAAATTGTATTCTATTTTCTCCTTATTTTTTACAATGCACTGTACATGTTGGTTAGGATATTAGTTCACTATTATTTCAGAGGAGACAAAAGGACTTGATGTTAAGTCCAGTATTGAAGGGCGGTGCTTGTCTTCCCCAGGCTATCATGGCAAATTATTTTAAAAAGAGTGAGTTGATTAAGTTGAACTGATAGATGATAACGCATTATGGCTACAATTTGGAGTTCCCTGAAGGTTTTTATGTAAAATTTGTAGTTGAATTATGGTAGATATGGAGAGAACGTTGGTCCAACTATTTCAGATAATTCATCTTAAATTTCTGGAGACAACTTCCTATAACAAATCTCTTCCCATGTTAGCATCACTACTGAAAAGCCTCTGACTGACAAACTCAGTGGTCTCCAGTACTGCTTTAAGAATTCCTCTGTGGGAAACATCTGACTTACTCTCTTCCTGCCTCCCTCCCACCCAACACCTGCCTTTATCTCATTTGCCTCAATTTAAGGGCAATTTGGCTACACTGTGTCACTCCATTAATGTCTACTATGGCTTGGAACGTCTAGCTTACAATGTAAGTATCATTATCTCTGCTCCTTTTTTTTTTTTTTTTTTTTTTTTTTTTTTTTTGGTGCCGGGATCGAACTCAGGGCCTTGTGCTTGGTACCATTCAGAAGCTGCCCAAGATGATGGCGTTCTTCATCAGCAAGAGTATGCTTTCATCAGGGAGATGTACCTGAGTCTGGGCAGTTCCCTCCTGGAACCGCGTGAGGAAGGATCTGCTCCTGTTCACTGAGTGTTTGCCAAAAATGTGTAGAGAAGACAGCTTGAGACCCAGAACTCCGGAGGGAGTTGGCCTGGGTCAGGTGTACATTCTGCTTGATTGGCTGATGTGCTATGTCTTCCTGGCCAAAATGTAGCTCAAGAGCTATAAACTGTGTGAAATATAAATAGCTCCAGGAAATGGAGCAATAGTGAAAACCTTAGACAGACCCGGGACTTTTGCTGTAAAGAAAAGTATTTGCACCTCTGAAAATAAAAAGTCAACTGGATGTGACGGTTGACTTTTTACGGTAGATCATCGTTTTCTATTGTTTCTGGATTTATTTTTTCATTAGTAAGCATGAAGAAACTTAGGTCCAAACTGGGTATAATTAGCTTTAGCAGTGTATTAGTCACTCCACGACAGGAGACACCTGTAACTTAGAGGCGGAGAGGTTTAATTGGCTCGCAGTCAGTCTGTGGTGGAAACAGCACGGTGGACGGGCGTGGTACAGCAGAACTGCTTAATTCTTGGCAGCTGGAAGCAGAGCAGGGGAAAAGGGCCAGAGAGGAAGGAGCCGGGGCCCACGTGTGCGCCCAAGGTCACCCTATTGTGGATGGCTGGGTCTGGTAGAGAGTGCCAGGCAGTTAGAAAGGGACCAGGCCCGAGACCGAGTCGGAACAGAGACGAGGTCCGTCGGGCCTGTGGTCCTGGAGAGGCAGGCGGGCAGTAAGCCTGTGCTTCTGCAGAGATAAATGACACAGCTGCGCTGTGGCTGGCGCCATTGAGCAGGCAGACAGATGACGGGCTCGCGCTGACGCTCACTCTCACTCCTTTCAGAAAGGCCTTTGTTTCGCTGCACACTGAGAGTCACAGATAGACTAACGATGTCTATAGATGTATGCTTGCTCTGTACCTCGTTTTTCTATTAGATCAGTATTAGCTAAGTGACCATATTTGTGATCCTATAAGTTGACTAAGGTTGATCCAAGGTAACCTGCAATGTGATTTTACTGTCTAAAAACCCCCTAAAACAAAGAGCCTGAGCAGGAAGTGGCTTTCAGGACCCCTTCTGCTGCTCAGGAAATTTCTCTTCATAAAACTTTTCTGCCGTTCACCTTCTTTGTCTTTGAGCCTGTTCTTTGGTATCACGAGACAAGAACTGGGGTTTGCACAAATCTGAACACTGTTACACCTCCGCGGCCCACTCAGACACTCTGAAGTGTGCTCCACCAGTCGAGGCAGCTCCAAGTCAATCAGGTCGATGCAGTCAAGCTGAGCGACTGCAAGCTGTTAAGTAATAATATCGACTTTTGACCATCTAGTATTTCTAGTACCTGATTTAAGCATTCGTCGTCAGTGGAATTACCAGCCCACCTTTTGTATTATAGTTTTTTATGTATCGGTAACACTATAAAAATGTGCATTTGATACAAATTAACATTAAATATCTATACCTTTTTTATAGAGACATTGCTGTTTTCTCTGGGTTACTTTATTCATCTAGTGTTGGAATGATCATTACTGTGTTTATGGATAAGGACATAAAACGAGATATATTAGAAATATTCTCAATAAATTTTCTATCAATTATTACATAGGTTTCCTGGTGGATTATTTAGTGGTAACTATAAAGGGAAATTATTTTATATGACAATTATTAAGAGGATGAATGCCTTATTAATAGAAATTGGAGAAATTGTGCCACCTAGTGCCCTTTACTAAAAAAAAGTTTTAAAGATTTATTTTTCAGTTTCAAGAATCCTAAACATTAAAATGAGTCTAGAAATCTGTCCAATTCCTTATATTACAGATAAATAATATGAGTGCAAAATGAAAATAAAATTAGGACATATGTTAGTGAAAGGGTATATTCCGGGGACAGGAGAGAGTTCTAGCCAGTTCCCAGGCGTCAGCGTGTTCATTCGAAGCATTTCCTAAGATCTGTTTACTACATCTAGGATGACATCCTCCCTGGACTTTGTGAGTTCGAGGAAAGGGGACTAAGACAGTCTGAGAGAAAATGGAAAAACCTCTAGATGTTGAGATTTTTTTCGTGGTTGGCAGTGGAGGGAAGGAGGTGCTTTTGGAGGTCGAGTTTTCTCCCCCTCCGCGTCTTTCCCTGCCTACTGTATCACCAACCACAGACCCTGTTCTGAACACCAGGGAAGTCAGAGTGTGTGTGCTGTAAAAAGAAGAGAGGAGGAGTTTCAGGCTGCATTAGGATGAACAGGTTTATTTTATTGTGCTGGTAGCTGAAGCCGATTGGCATAAAGCTTTGTCCATTTATCCAGGTGTGAGTTTGTGTGAACTTGGAAGTACTTGATTATTTTTGGAGACCTAATTATCATATGTTAAAAAAAGTGTAGGCAGAAGCAAAAATGGTTAAATTAGAGTAGCTTTTACAGTGGTATAGAATGTAGTGAATTCCTTGAAACCACAAATATGTGAGGAAAACTATCTGTAGCCACCTATCTGTGTGTATGGGAAGAAGAGCAATATTTATGCTCATTATTATCCTGTTCAATTGGGCTAATTATGTAATCTAGCAACCTTCACATGAATTTTAATCAGATGCCATCTTGTGACTTCTATTATTTTCCTGACTTTCTTGTATCTTCAATTGCTATTTTGGGGACCTGCATCAACAACTTTGTATCTGTATCTACTGGCCTCTAACATATTTCGCATAGCTCTCCTTTCTGTTGACAGTAATCAGTACATATTTGTTATTTACTGGGCTTCAGCAGAATTTTCCTTAGGTAAAGATAATGTTGCCAACAAATCTTTTACTTTATAATCATGAGAAGAAGTATAACTCATCAAACATGTCTGAGATTTCACAAAGGACTCATAATTTAAGGTAATTGTTTTATTTTAATTGCAGTGAAAACGTAACATAATGTTTAATTTCTTCACCATAATCACATGTACAGTCCAGCAGTGTTTGCAGTGATCTCCAGAGCCTCTTCATCTTACAGATCTGAGACACTGTCCCCCTTCAAGGGCAGGTCTCCGTCCTCCCCACCCCAACCCGTGGTAGTCACCATTCTGCTTTCTGTTTCTATGAATTTGATTCTTTTAAGGACCTCATTTAAGTGACATCTACAGTATTTGTCTTTTTGTGACTAGCTTATTTCATTTAGTACAATGTCCTAGGAGTCACCCATGTTTTATCTTGTGACAAGATTTTATTTTTTTTAACAGAATAATATTAAGGCAATTATTTTTAAAGTACTGTAGTTAGATTGTAGTCAGGAGACTTAATCAAGGAGAGCTATAAGTCAATTTAACATGGTCTGCATATATAGAAGAAAGAATACAGCTACCCATATTTAGTAAAATGCAGACAATGATGAGACGGAAGTCTAATAACTGACAATCTCCTAAAACTGTCATAAGCTCCTCCTTTGGGACCATTATGTAAAAGAGTAGTTTAAAAAATGTTATAAACATACAGTCTTAAATTTTTATTAAAATTTATGAAATGATCTACATGAAATCTGAACTTAAAACCAATATAGTTTCCATTTTTAACAAACTGAATTTAAATACAAAATTCACCAACTTCTGATTTTTTAAAAGCACCATATTTTCAAAAGATGCTTCATTTAGTCTTTGTTTCACTTCCTTAGAAGAAAAAAATGCTGTACAATTCCATTCAGACTTTTAAAAATAACTTGTAACGTCTCTTATCTACTCATTACGTTTGGTAATGTAATACCAATTCATTAGGTATCATTTTCCTTATGCCATTAAAAGCACATTTCCAGTACAGTGAATTGGAGTCACCCGCCCTCAGGGGACCCAGCTCAGCGGGATGGACAAGAGGGCCTGAGAGCAAGCCACGTCCTGTCCAGCGGCTGCTCACCGTGATTCCGAAACCAACCTGCGCGGGGCTCCAGAACCAGCGGTTGCCCTTCCTCCCCAGTCATGACCTGCTATATACACTGATTTTTGTCAAAGTTAAAGAAGGATTATATCTGGCCATTTTTTATTACTCCTAAGTGCACTGACTTCGTGTTACTCATTTTTTGTGACTTGTTATTCTCTTCCCGCCCCTGTTTTGGTGGCAAACCTCTCCCCGAGCTGCTCCGTGGCTCTGCCTTCTGTTCCTGTTCGCCGTATTTGGTTGAGTTTTCCTCATTATACTGCCCCCTGAGTTAGGTGAGGCGCACGTTTCTTCCCCAAAGCCCCCCAAACGGTGTGCGTCAGCTGTAGCTCTGTTGCAGACTCTGCCCCATTTGACACTTGCTGGGTTCTTGCTCTACAGTGTTTGTGGCGACCAAACAATACTAGCATTTCGCCGCTGTGTCTTCTCTCTTCTCCTGTTTTTCTCTTCCAAGGGAAACCAAGGTTTCACAAATAAAGTTTTAGTAAATAATCCTTAAGTGCTTTTCCTATTTCACAAATAATGCATAAATTGATAATTATTTATTACTTCCTGTCAGTTCCCGCCGGCTACATTTTCTCCCCATTTTAGATCATTCATATTAACAACCTAGGATACATCCTTCTACATTTTCCCCCACGCTTATATAATATATATGCACGTTACAGTTTTAAATTTAACTTTTACTTTTTCATAATTCTCTGGTTATAAAAAATGAATCTCACTTCTCTCAAGAATGCCTTGTGGAAATTATGCCTATTTGCTGGAATGACTTACTCGATCTTTCAAAAGTCTGCATAGTCATTCCACTTTTAATAGTCATTTCATTTTTTTTTTTTGACGTTTAGCCTGAGCAGAAAAAATATATGTTTAAATATATGGATGTATATGTATGTGTGCACGTATATAGGGATGTAACTTTTAAGATAGAACATTTTTATGGAATATATGTGTGATCGCTACAGAAAAATTTTACAAACAGTAATAATTTACATTTCTGTCATACTTGTGACAGTACAGTTGTCTTGCTTTCTCTGAGATAACAGTTTTTATTGGTCTTTAATCTTTGAAGTTCTTCTGATGGGTAAATAAGTGGTTTTATTGTGACTTGGTTATAAATATCCTCATTACTGGTGGGCTGAATACATCCAGTTGAATTCTCTGTGAATTCCACTTTACATCCTTTTCCATGTCTCTTTCGGGGTTTCTTTCTCTTTTTGGTTGATAGGGTTTGAGAGTGTCGCTTGAAGGCTCGGGTGCTGAAGTCTTGCCGGCTGCTGGAGGGCAGTGTAGAGTGGGAGAGACGGGCCGAGTGGGAGCTGTCGGGTCACTGGGGACACAGCGCTTAGCAGGGATTAATGCAGTTGTTAGGGATCCTGGCTGTTTTCTTTGAGAATGGGTTGGTGTGAAGACAGCAAGCCTGGCCTCTGGGTCCCGCTTGCACTCTGTCTTGTCACATATGACTGCTATCCTCTTGAGTGCATTTCCACCTGGACGCCATCTCCGGTACTTTGACACAGCCGAGAAGGCCCTCACTGGAAGTGAGCATGTGCTGGGCTCTTGAATCTCCAGAACTGAGAGCTAAATAAAGTACCTCGCCTCCAGTATTCTGTCATAACCATAGAAAACGAAGGCAATTGTGTAGATGCTAAATCTCTTTATTGATTTTTACTTATGGAAGCTTGTGCAATACAGCCTTTTGAATTTTGAATCATTGTTGTACAATTATCTTTTATCTTAAAGCTTCTGAATCTCTGGAGTTAAGAAGCCCTTCCTTGCCCATACATATAATTTTCAAGATTTTTATGAATGAGTTTTATCGTTTCATTTGTTATATTTAAGTCTTTAAGACATTTTAGAAGTTGTTTTTCTAAATGTGCAGTATATCGTATCTTAGTCTTGTTTGGTAATTTCAACTTTAAGTTGCCTACATTTGCTACCCTGCTTCAATTTTGTATTTTCCTCTTGTAACTTGGCTTATTCCTTTATTTTCAACCTTTCTCAGCATGTTTTAGCTGTTTATAGCATTGACTCTTGTAAATAGCATCTGAAACTTTAAAAAGAACCTAATCTGAGTCTCTGTCTTAATGGTAGAACTTAATGCTTTTATACTTAGTGAAGTGGCTCAGGGGCTGGGGATTTAGCTCAGTGGTTAGTAGCAAGTGCAAGGCCCTGAGTTCAACCCCCAGCACCAAAAAAAAAAAAAAAAAAAGGCTCATATGCTTGATTTTTAATTTTCTCCACTTATGTTGGCTTTCCCTAGTGATTCTTTTCTGTGTTTCTTTTCCTTGTTAACATAGAAGTCCTACTTTAAGGTTTTCATCCCACTCCTGGTTACCCCTCGTTTTCCTATGTTCCAAATTAGACATACATTTCTTTGGTATTACTTGAAAATAAAAGTTATTTTCCTCCCAGCACTTGGGAGGCTGAGGCAAGAGGATTGCTGATAGTTCAAGGCCAGCCTACACTACAAAGTGAGACTCTGTCTCAAAAAAAAGAGAAAACCCAAGAAAGAAAGAAAAAGAAGTTCATTGGCCAGCACTGTCTCATTTCCTTGGTTGCATTCTACCTTGTGTTTTAGCTCTTTTGACTGCCTCTTCATTTGGTACGTGCAGGTAGTGAATAGTACTTTCTACGTTCTCACAGATCCACACGTGTCTTCCTTATCTGCTGACAGATGAACAAAATTATTCCTGGCTAAAGGCTCCTTTGGTTTCCAGTCTTTCTTTTTAGTAGTTTGTGTATGTTGTTCCATTGTCTACTCCCTTACAAGGTTGCAGGTGAGAACTGGTTTCATGCTTACCATTTTTCCTCTGTGTGTAACTGACTGTTACTCTTCTACGAGTTTTCAGATACGTCTAGACGCATGTCACGTCTCATTAATCTGAACTCAGCCTCGGTCCCACCGAATTGAAGACCTTGCTCACAGGGTGTTTCCTTTTCCTTACTCCTCAGTTGCCGGTTTGCTTTTGGCAGGCCTGTCGTTCTCTCCTGGTAGTCTCTCTGGGCCTGTTTCCTGGGACAGTTTTCCTCTGGAGCTCCATGTTTTTGTGTTGATGGCTCTCATTTTGTCTTATTTCTTCCTGTCGGTCTTCCAAGTTAATTTTGGCTTCAATAATGACTAACCTTTCCCTCAATTAATCTACACTGTTATTCAGCTGGGAAATCGTGTTTAACTCCAGAATCTTCTGCCTGAGCTGCACGTGAAACTTCTCAATGCTCTTCTCATTAGCTGTCATCTGTTTACTCTAGCAGCTTCATGCTCTGAATTCTAGTCTGTCAAGATCTTTCTTTGGAAATGATCTTAGACGTATTCTACCTTTCATTGTTAGCAAGTGGATCAAGTCTGATTATTGGAAAATCTTCTGTGGCAGCAGTCTAGAAAGTGGTGGATGGTACACTTATTCCATGTAGAAGGACGCTTTCCTCGTATTTTGACTAGCAGCATATTCCTAGAACCCAGCCTTCATGTGTCCATGACTCCTAGAAACTTCAGAAGAAGATAAGATACATTAAAGTCGATAGCAGGTGGGACAGACACCACCTCTAGCTTGGGATAGTCCCAGATTCCCTGTGTAAGGTTAATCATTTCAATTAATTTCTAAAAACTATATGGCTTCACTGGACTTCCTGGAAATTCATTTTAATTTAACAAACATTTATTAAGCATTCTCTTACACTTATAAGGCTCATAATGATAGCATGATAAGGTATTGTTATCAGCTGATTCTCTAATTCATTTGTACTTGGGCATATGCTGTCATATATTTTCATATTAATAGTTCATAGTTAACTAATCCAAATGTACTTATTAGCTCAGACATATTTAATATACTTTAACAAGGAGAAAACTGTGATTCTTGGCATTGCTTAGAAAAAGCTGGCTTCCAAACTTCCTTCTTGCTCTCTTTGTCTACTATATGATAGGAGAATATTTTATTTATTATTTATTTTACCAAGAACATGTATTGGTACATTGTATACATAATGATCATAATCAACATGGTTATTTTTTACCTGTACATGATGTATCTTGGTTTTCCCCCTCTTCCCCTCCCCACCCTTCCATTCATCCACCCCTCCCTATTTGCAACAAGTTTATTTACATTTTTTCATTTTTTTCCCTTTCATCTTACTTTTCTTTTAACCTTCCTTCTTTATCTCCCTTTTCCCTATCTAGTAGGAGAATATTTTTTAAAAACCTAACAGAAACTAAGAAAATATGGATGCTTATGAAGATCTTTAGGAGTTGAATTAATTAGCATAACAGTAGTTCATTCTTTTCCTGGAGGAATACAGTAGTTGCTAATGTTTGGTTGCTCCATAACATTTTAGGTTATCAAATTTGAAGTACTAACCTGGCATCAAAACTAATATGCTTGGCTGGTATTTCACTATATATTTTACTATGCTTCTAACCATTAATTCAATAAAAGTATTCTATAAAATGTGCTATGCTAAATGCTGGGGGGAATTAAAAAACGATGTTCTCTGGAGTGTAGAATTCATAGATAAGAAGTGGAAGGAGGGTATTTCCAAGCAGAAGTAAACCTCAAACAAAAACACAGAGAGAGGGTATGCAGGGTTTGTCCTACCAGGATGTTATTTGTGTGAATGGAGATTAGTGGAAGATGTAGGAATAGAAAGGTAAATTAGGTTGTTTTTAAACACCCATTGCTAAACTTATTCAGTAAGCAGTAGGACATTTCTGAGCAGAAGAGTCATTTGTATCAAAACTACTTAGGAAAATTAACCTAACTGCTCTATGTGGGTGAACTGCAGTAGAGAGATTGGAGAAAGGCATTCCAGTTGAGATATTAGAAGAAACCAGCAGTGTTGAGTATGGGCAAAATGACAAGAATGGGGCATGGGGTGGATTTGAGAAAGATCAGAGAGGTGGAAACGACAGAAGTTGGCAGCTATTTGGATTTGGGAACAGATGGAAGAGTAGTCTAAGGAGCCTATGCACGATAAAGATGTTGCCCTTTTGAACAGAAATGGGTCCCAAGAAAGAGGGTCAGGCCTTCTCAAGAGAGAAGCAATGTGAGCCTGGCCACACTGCATTGGAAGTAGCCATGGAATGCTTATACTAGGTGTTCAGCAGACACCTGGGAGTGTGTACGTCCTAAAGGAGATACATGAGTTATGAGAATGGGTAGAATTATCAGGGAGGAGGAAAAGGGATGGGACGAGACAAATTGTAGGTAGGTACACTTGTCTTTGACAAGTGTGACAAGGTTCAGAGTTTGCACCAATCCAAATTCTTGTCTCTGAAGAGACAAGATCGTTTTGTCTGAAAAATGGACTCAAGGACAGAGGAGGCAACGAGTAGGAAATTTTGCCTTTATTTATTTTTAACTTTTATTAGTACACGTTTGCAGTATATAATGATTACATTCCCTGTAGGGAATTGATACACATACCTAACACATTTAAATTCCTTTTTTTTCCTTCCTTCCATTCCCCCCTTTTATTTTTCCAGCATAAGATTCATTTATTTATTTTTAAGATCTTACAAAGTTAATTGTTATATACATAGATTAAAAACCACACTAATAGGCCAAAGAATCTATAAAACATGTGAGACAGTTGTACTAAATCAAGAGACACTTTAAGATAAGTTGTCTGTGATGGATTAGGATACGTTTTTTTCTCTCGCTTTCTTTAGAGTAGGAAAGTTTCATTTAGACAAAGATCCTGCAAGGTGGGAGGAGTCCTGGAGTGGGTTGCTGCTGAAGCTTTTTGTTTAGTAGTTTTTTGTATAGCAAAATTGTATTGCAGGTTACCTTGGAATCCTCCTGCCTCAGCTTCCAAAGTGCTGGGATTACAGGCATGTACCAGCACACCTGGTGGGGCCTAGTTTCTGTCAACTCCACCCCCAACCACAGGCCTTGTTATTGGGTAGATTCCAAAATTCCTGGGTTCTTCCCCTCCTCGAACAAAGAATTGAACGAGGATGGCAAAAGTAATTCCAAAGTTTTATTCTAAATTTGAAACCAAAAAAGAAGAGCTGGCCCTGCAGAGCAAGTGCAGGCCAAACAGAAAAAGACGGGAGGTGTTGCCACCTGCGCTGGTCTGGAAAGAGCAAAGCTGCAGAAAAGGGGTGGGGTGGGGGTGTGCACCCCACAGTGTGCCAGGAAAAGCACAGGCTTTCCCTGGCCGGGCCAGACAAAGGAAGGGGCCACCCTTCCAGTGCTGTTGCTTTTTATAGAATAGGGTTCCCTAGGAAACTCAGGAGAACCCCTGCTGTCTGCGTGGGAGGGGCGGTGCTTGAAATTGGCACCTCAGACTGAGGTCAGGTCCAAGCTGCTCCTCCAGGTCACACCCCCTCCCAGCCAGCCAGCCTTGGCCGCTCCCTACTCCTTCCACCGCCTGGCTTGCCACATCACTGCTCCCTTACTCGGGCCTGGTCCCTTTCTAACCACCTATCAATTTCTACCTACCTTTGCTATGTGCAGTAAAATAAATGCACACTTTTATTCTCCCTTCCTGATGCCCCCAGTGGCTGGAACTCTAGCAGATAACTTCTGGACCATGCAATGATCTCAAGAGTGGGAGCCACACGTCAGGATATGAAGCACCATGACAGAGCATCCTGGTTCCTTCCATCAAGAGCCACCACACCCTGCCTTGGTAGACAGTTTTTTAGAAGAAAGAATATGAAAAAATTCAAATAAGAATTGGGGAGAGACATGATTTGGTGTGAAGTAGGGCACAGGTGGGAGCATTTCCCTTTTACTGGAGAAATAGACTCGAATCAAACTTAAACCAAGCTCCATCACGTGACACTAAGAAAGAAGTACAACGGCTTTTAAACCTGTGTCTTGCTGGGAGGAGGGTTGAGACTAATGGGATTTACCACATTGGTTGTGTGATAATGAGTTATTTATGTAAAATGCTTCACACAGTGCTTATAGTAGATGCTCAATAAATGTAAATGAAAAGTGAATCAGACAGTCATGGATAATAAATAAAAATATTTCTGAATGCAGTTCCTGAAATTTGGTGATTTCAGAATCACTGTAAGTTTGCAGTTTAGAGAAACACAAATTTATATACATAAAATAACAGAAAACATACTTTGTAACCTTTGGATCACTATGTTTTCACCATTTTAACATCAGGGCACCATTTTACAATGTAACCTCCAACAATACTGATGAGATATATTGAGTTGATTTTGATGCATAACAGATGATTTATTGTCCTTACTCTTTTTCTTCACAAAAAGCAAAACCACACCTGTAAGTTAAATCATAATGAATTAGAATGAGGCATGGAAGCCCCAGGGCCCAGGGCTCTGGGTTCTGGCATGGAGTCATAAAATCCTTCTCAAAGTTCAGCCCGTACTGACAAATTCCTTCCTGGTTGTCAAGGAAACAGGAGATGCGAATCTCTATTCTCTCCTCTGTGTGTGGCTGCCTGCAGCCACTTAGTTTATGGTGGGAGTCTAACCACACAACTGGTAGGATTTGATAATCAGCTTGATTTTTTTGAAGCTTGATCTTATTCAAGATTCATTTAAAGTTTATTATAGTGGGAGCAAACAGAAATGGAGAGAACTGAAATTCTGAAATCGAATCTTAGTTCAAACACAGGTTTCATTTCTTAGTAATACTGTGAAAATGGTCAGTTAATGTGTGGTTGATTAGCACTGAAATAGTTTTGCAGGAATTCTGAAATGCCCAACCAAATTATTTGTGTTTATAAGTAATTTTAATACTTTTTTTTTAGCAGCACGTTCATTTCAAGAAATCCATGATGAGAGACAATTTAAGGGTTAAAATTTTCTTTTCTAATTTTGAAATACTATATACCACTCTGGTTACTGAACCATCATAATACAGTTAAAGACAGGGACACTGAGGGAACTGCTCTCTTCCCTCACTCAGCTGTGTACGCAGCACGTGCCACTCTAATGATCAGCATGCTTAGGCTTAGGAGGTCCTGATGCCCCTGTGGCCTTCTGCCTGTTCCTGCTGCTACAGTCTTGCGGTCTTCAATAAATGTAGCTACTTACTTCCAGGTATATGCTTGGCAATTCTTTCCTTGTCCTACACAACCACTAGGACAATTTCTGGCCCATTCAACTGTAACAACAAGAAGGAAAAAATATCTGGGAAATATACAAAGAAGAGCAGCCACAATGATCAAAGAAATAGAAGATTTTATACTAAAATGTTAAAAGACTTTTTGTTAAGAACACAGAATTCTGACAGATTTTTACAAAACTATGAAGATTCTGTAGGTTGTACTTCAGTGCTGTGAGATTCTGATCAGATCTGACCAGAACACCTGGAACTACTGGAGTTCTGCTATTATCAGGTACTTCTCCCTGGGAAGTCTTAGAGGAAAGCCCATGCACCCAGGTGGTAGGTGAGGTAAAGAAACGCTGCTTTTAGCTGGACCTTCAGACACAGACTCCTCTCTAGAGGTGTGTAGCTGAGCCCGGAGAAACCCCTTGAAGAACTTGTCTAAGGTGAGGTTACGCTCAATGGCCAGAAACAAAATCAGACACAAGCAGATAAAGTGTTCAGTTTCATTCCTTATCTCAAGTCCAAATACATTCAATGAAAGAGCAGGTCACCAAAGACACAGACAGCCACGGAGGAGGGGTGAGAAGGGCAACTGCAGCCTGGATCCGGATCTGCTTTCAGCGTTAGTGTCCCGGGCAGAGATGTCCCAAATAATACGCAGGAGGAGGCCACAACAAAGCAGCACCCATCATCCTCCAAAGCACGGGACTTGCTCCTTTACCTCTGCGCCTCTTTGCTTCCTAACAGGCCACAGTAAATGCATCCCAGGTTTTCGGAATGGTATCTGGGAGAGTAAGGTTAAAATCACTGAGAGAAGTAGGGGGATTTCTGTGAGAGAGGGAGAGCGGAAGTCGGCGAGAAAGGGCCTGCGCACAGGTCTTCCTGCTAGCTCAGTGTGGCCATGACCCAGCAGGGTGCAAAACCACGACGCACCGCAGGTATCCAAAGCGAATACATAATCACTTAGCTTGGCCCTGACTAGCGAGACTCCCCGGCCCGGCCCGGCTTCGCTGCACACACAGGGTAGGGCCGCCTGTCCTGTCCTCTGTAATGGGAGAGGAGGGCGAGCTCGCCGCCCAGGCTCCGCTTCATCTCCTGCATTCTCCACCCCCCCCCTTCGGATGGCGCTGGGGACTTAATCCAACGTTCATTCGTTTATTCATTCACTCACCGACTTATGGGTGCTGGGGATTGAACTCCGGGCCTTGGGCTTGCTAGGCAAGCGCTCCACCACTGAGCCAAATCCCCAACCCCCATTTGTATTTATTTTTTGAGACAGGCCGCTAAATTGTCCAGGCAGGGCTTGAATTTGCGGTCCTCCTGCCTCAGCCTTCCACAGGGCCGGCATGACAGGCGGGAGGCGCGGCTGCTTTTTCTATGATAGTTTCGGCGGTCCCCTGCTGGCCTCACAGAGGAAACTGATCAAGGTCACCTTAGCCCTCACCCCTTTCTACAGCGCTTTCTTGGGCTTTTCCCGGGTAACAAGTCGGTTCCGCGCGCCGACGCGCTGACGCCAGCAGGCCGGCCCGGATCTCGCTCCGAGCGCAGGCGGTCCGCTCGACGCGCATGCGCCGAGGCGCGCCCGGAAGGTAGCCCCACCCCCAGGCTTCCGGTCCAAGGGGCGGGGGCGGGGCCAGAGCCGGAAGCGCGGGGCCGGGCGCCAGTTCCTGGAGCTCCCGCCTCAGGGGACCAGTCGGCGGCGCCGGCGACACAGGTCGTGTGGGCGGCTCGGGCCCCGGTCCCCCGCTCCTTCAGCTCCGCCGCGGGGCTGGAGCTCGCCGCCGGGGAAGCCCGACTGCTGCCCTGGCTCCCGTTCAGCCCATTTCCGCCCGGCCTCGGTCCCCGCGCGCCTCCTCGCCGGCGCCGCCCACCCGCCATGTACGACCGGGCGCCCCGCTGGCTCCCCGCGGCCCCGGGCGGCGCACCGAGCAGCTTGTGGGTCCCGGGTCCTACCAGGTCCCGGGCCCGCCGCGGCGGGCGGCAGGTAAGGGAGGAGCTCCCGCCGAGTCAGGCCGCCAGCGACGTCGGTCCTGCCTCGCACACCGGCCCGCAGGTGCGGGGCGCGCAGGGCCGTGTGGTCCCTCCTGCGGCGCCGCGCGCACCTTCTTCCCTGGGAGAGACATTTACCGAGATTTTTGTGTTTCTGTTTTGCCTTATCATTGAAAGCTAGGCTCGCCGGGTGTGGTGCGCACGCCTGTAGTCCCAGCGCTCGGGAGGGTGAGGCGGGATCGTCACGAGTTCGAGGCCAGTTTGGACTGCACGGCGAGCCCCTGTCAGAAAAAGCCAAACAAAGGAACAAACAAAAACAGTAAAGATGGGCTTATCAGAGTCTCCTCCCCCCAAACACTTAGCTAACCGTCCTCATCTTCAGACATCCTGGGAACTGATTTTTCGCCAATCTGTAAAACAAGTAACATTTCTGGGAAGTGGATGGGGATGCAGAATTTAGTTATTCGCTTTCCTCATTTGTTTGCAGTTAATGAATTCGGCCAAACTTTTAGTATTTCAAATTTGCTTTGTACTTTTTCTCCCTTCATGATGTTCTGGAGCTTAATCCCACCCCAATTATGGTTTTTTTCCTTTGCTAAACTGTACTTTTCTTATAACTGCAACACAACTGTACATTTTTCAACAGATGCCAGGATAGTTTATTCTGTTGAGAGAGACTGATGAGATTAGGTTTCTTTGAGTAAAGTTTGTCATCAGTCAATGATTTAAATCTTCCATTTTACTGCTTTTCACCATCTGATCTTGGTATTTTTGTAGCTAATTATGTCTTTCTTTAGTTTAATGCATTTGAGCTATGTCATTCTCCAACAGCTTACTGGCCACCATTGACCACCTAAAATTCGTACACCTATGATTTTTTAAACCCTTATTTTATTTTGGCACAACTGACCACTTTCTTAGAAACACTTCTTCCCATGGTATCTCCCAACAGCATCATTTTCTCCTGGTTCCTTTTCTAACTATTCGTTTGAAAGAGTACCAGACATATGGTTAAGTGCTGATTTAGGGAATCATTTTCCCTTCTACCAACCCTTCCTAGTTTTCTTTAAATGTTTTCATTTTCCTAAATACCTTTTAAGTGCTTATATATTATATTTGACATGTTTTGCTCATTTTTTTTGTACTTTATTATTCATATCTATATCCTCAACTACTTTTCATATTCTGATTCTCATCACTCTCAGATGAAAATCTTCAGGAGGCTTTTAACATTGTCAGATTTTTGGACATCCTTACCCGGGTGTCTGAAAATCTAAGTGTCTGAACCTCCAAGTGTCTGAACTCCTAATTTTCCTCCTTAAAATGGCCCCTTAAGTTTGCTATCGGTTTATCTGTTTTGGCCTCCTCTACATGACCATTCCTATTGGTCACTAAGATCTATTGATGTCTTCATAATCTTTCTGAAACTGGTTCCCTTTTTCCATTTAACTATGCCTGACTTAGTTCAAGTCTTCACTATTTTCTGAATCAAACCAATAAAACATTATTTTCTTTTGTTTCAGTCTCAAGTCATCTTCTATCTTGTGGCTAGAGTGATCTTAGGTATACTCATGTAATATCTGTGAGGATATAACCTCTGTGGGGAGACTGGCCAAGGAGTGCTTCAATGTAGAAGGAAGAGGCCTTGGGGCACTAGTTCCCAGGCTTCTGGAATGCATGGTTAAGGATTAGAGCAGATCTGCAGAGGCAATAGCTAAGCAGAATCAATAATAAGTTGTTTCCAGAGACATTTGCTCTGGCCATTGTGTTCCCCTTGCCCAGATAAAATTACTTAAATGAGGTTGAGATGACATAGCAAACCATTCCATTCTTTCCCTGTCCCCTGACCAAAACTCCTATACAAATGTTGCACATGTTTTTCTTCTACATCTTTGTTCTCATGTCCTTGAATTGCAAATAAATAGCCACAGAGGCTTCAGCTCAGGGTTGCTTTTCCTGAGGCTTTCTCAAGCTAATGGGTCTTGGTGAAGCAGCCCCTCTGGGCCTCTGGTGGTCTGACTGACTCCTGACCCCAAGTAATCTTTCATCCGCTGGGCTGCCACTGTTGTACACTGTGACGAACTTCCCCTCAAAACAAAAAAACTGTAACAACAAACCCTTCTGCGACACCAAAGTTCATAATCTGAAATCAACATAAGCAAGTTTCTATATGTTCTCATTCCTGACGTGGTCTCCCACTCAACCTGATTTTCTAGGCTCTCACACCCCACACATCCTCCTACCCCCGACCTACATTTCAGCAGTTTCAGCTTTACAGTATTTGTGCAATGCGTTCATACTCCCTTCTGTACTTTTGTATGTGCTAATGCATTTGCCTAGTATACTCTGTCTTCCTTTGATGCCTAATTCCTATTTATTCTTTGAGACTCAACTGTAATATTCTCTTACTCAATATTATGTTACTTTTCTGACATCTCAATGACTCATTGAAGTGCCTTGATTCTATACTATAATTAGTAACATATCTGGAAGTGCCACTACTTCTTCAGGGTAACAATAATTATGATCTTTATTCTTCCCAGGTTTTAGCCCAATACCAAAAAGTACAAAAGTACTTAACACAAAAATACTCAATAAAAAAAATTGAATAAAATTAAAATAATGAACCACATATAACAAAATTAAAAAAGTCTTAGAGGTCTGTAAATAGAATATGCTTTGTCAAAGAACCATTTCATTGACCTGTGCAGGAAACTTGGAAATTCCATGATCAGAAACTCAGTACATGAGCGTTTTCAGTGATACTCAGGGATTACATGCTGATAATTAATAGAAAGAACAGGTCTCTTCAGTAGTTCCTGTGCTGGATTCTCTGGCAAGATAATTTAAAAGGATCTACATTTTACCTCACCTGTTTTTAAAACCAATAACACACTGGACTATCCACATTTATTTCAATTAGGGATCAGGTAGATTTTACTGGACATGATGTGGGAAGCATATGTGTTGGGACTTTATATAATTTACTCATTACATTGGCTTTTGTAAGAGGAGACAATTTTAAAGCATTGGATGCAGGTATTTATTCCCAACCTCTTTCTCTCCTAACTATCCCTCTTCTCTTAATATTGTCAGTCCTTCAGTGTATTATCTTTACATTTTTCCTTAGGAAATTTTTTCTAATTTAATTTGCAAAGTTTATTCCCTTGGTTTTGGCCATTTGCTCAGTGAGACTCTCCTCTACCTATGACTTGCAACTTTTCAAAGAGCCAGGACTTAAATTCCAGGTGAGTGAGAGCTGTGCCTGATTTTCTTAAAATTACCTGAGAAGTAAGCACAACTTATTGAGGTAAATTTTCCCCAGAGACAACTGGCCAAGTAGAATGTAGTAAAAACCTATTCCTTTCAGTAATATGACTGGTCTTGCTACTGTTGTGCTAAGGAGTATGTATTTCATTGCTACTTAAGTTTATTTGCATAATAAATGGCACCCATATTACCTGTCAGTTTTCTATATTGGTTCTGTTTTAACTATCTAAGTTGGTTGATGTCATCTCCTAAAAATTTTCATTCTCAGAGTTGTTCTTTGATGAGGGAACTTTATTTGGGGGAATATTAGAGGTCCATGGTCCTTTACTTGTGCCTGTGTACTTATGCCGACAATGATTATCTTATTAGCCAATCAATATAGGGAGGCCACCTGAGGGAATGCATGCTGTCTTTATTTAAGCTTAAGTAATATGTGTATGATTGCTGTATAGGTACCTGAGATGAGTACATGTTTCAAAGACCTAGTTATTTCTTATATGAAAAGTGCCTTTTGTTCTGTGGCTGTTGTTGTGTGTATAGAATTTGACCTTTAGCCACATACCACCTACCTTCTGTCTCAGAATGGCCTAACTTTTATTGCTTCATGCCAATTTGATTTATCTTTTGTTGTTGGTGCCTCAAACTCCATTTATCCCAAACTAAACTCACTTTTTTTCTCTCAAAGCTTTTCCTATCCTATATTCTTAATTTCTTCTGTCAGTTTGATGTATCATTTGTAGGTGGTACTTCATATGTCAATTTACATGACTCAAATCAAACTCCTGCAATCCTACTGAGGTAGGAGAGTAAGATGTGGCAAAAGCTGGCTGGGAAGGTAGGCATAACCTGTTAATTACAAGATCCCAAACAGAAGTGACTTCTTGAGAGAATGGCCTAGACTAGATGTCAGCCTGAGGTGTAAAATCCCAGCACCACCTCTTAGGACCCAGACGTAGAAGTTCTGTCAAGTTTGTTTCCTCGAAATTTAGATAATATAAAATAGAAGAAGCCATGAGGAACATTGTGCTTGCAAGGCAAGCACGCTGATGACTGAGCAAAATACCCAGACCTTCTGTTTTATTTTAATTTTTTCTATCTGTTTTTCTTTGTTCTGCCCAAATTCACTCTGCAGAGCCAGTTTCTCTCCCAACCTCCATTTTGCCTTTTAAATAAACTTTATCATTGCTTTTGGCTTGTTTTGTTCAATTTTTTGTTTGAGGTGGGATGAACCTGGAATCTAACACCAGAATGTGGGGCGAACAATCCAGAAGCCAGTAACATTTATTTGGAATATAAGTACTTGATAACACTACTTTGCTAGAACTGTCTTCTATATTTCATACCTTAATTACTAGCAGATCTGTAGTGTAATAGTTTGTTTCATTTCCCCACTATTTGAAGCCAGGTTTTTCTTATTGATTATTGTATCCTCACTGCCTGTCATATGGGTGTATTATATATATAATGGAGCATTCAGTTTTGGTGAATGAATTACTGTGTAGTTTAGAATATCTGTTATTAATTCTGTAATTGGTTACTAAGCATTGCAGTCTTGTAAAGTGACCAACCATCCTGGTTTGACTGGAACTATCTTAGTTTTAATGCTAAAAGCCCTATGCTTCTGGTGGACTGGAACAGTTGATCATCCTAACTGTAATGTCCCTTCCCTTGTGGAGTTTATCATTACAAACGATTTAAATTTTCTCTTGTCACTCGTGCTCAAAATTTCATATATACTTTCAGCTTACTGACAGAAGAGTCTACTTCAGTGAAAATGTTATGAATACTGGCTTTCTTGATTGTTTTGTTACCCACTTTCACATATTTTTTGTATATATATATGTCATGTATTTTACTATCAATGATATGTCAACTGCATGGGGCTGTTTTATATTTTTTCCCATTTTTTAAATGAATTTCATTATTTTGCAATTAATTTTACATTTTTGGGGGTATATTCAGTTTTGGAGTCTGCCATAGTCCGATCACAACTCCCTGAGAACTAGTCTAAACTTAGTTTCTTAGTTTTCATATTCAATTACTGTATCTCATACTACCTTAGTGTATGTATTAACTTTAAAAGTATATCTTTAATTGTGAGATTTGATAATACTTGTACAGAAAATTGCATAATATATAAATGCAGAGTTTAAAAAGTGAGTAATCAAGAAATAGAACATTGCCAACATTTCCTTATCAAGCATAACCCTTTCTCTGTAAGTACTATCCTGATTTTTTAGAGCAGTCACATCCTTGCTTTTCCTTACAAATTGGTAAATCCTCTTGATGAAACAACACCTTTGTCATTTACTTCTGGTATTCATTGTTGTAAAATCTTCTTTGATTGTTTTTTTTAGCCTTCTTTGATTTTGATATAGAAACTATACCTTTCTTTGATTCTCAGAAACATGATACAACTTTCTTATCCTTTTATTTTGAACAAACTCTGTATCTGAGTTTTAAGAGTGTTTCTTATAGACAGCATAAAGTTGGGTCTTGCTTTTTTATCCAGTGTGATAATTCCTGCCATTTAAATGTTGAGAGTTTTACATTTAATTTTATTATCATTGTCATTGGGTTTACATTTACTTATTATTGTTTGTTTTCTATTTATTCCACCTGCTCTTTGTTACTCCTTTTGTCTTTACTATCATAGTCACTTTCTAGTTTTTGGGACAAGATACTTGACACCTACAATTTAAATGAGAAGAGGTTTATTTTGGCTCATGTCTTAACTTTTCTCGTGGCTGGGACAAAATACCTGACACCTAAAGTTAAAGGAGAGGAGGTTTGTTTGGCTTACAGTTTGTAGAGGTTTTAGTCCGTAGTTGGCTGGTCCAAGGCAGGGTGGCATGGTAGAGGAGAATTTGTTCATGGGTAGCAGGCCATCTGAAAACAGCAAAAGCAGGTGAGGAATTTAGCAGCTTCTTTACACCCCTTTTATATTCCATCTAGGTTACCAGGTTTAGGGTGAGTGCCAAACCAATCATTGGATTGATTTAGTATTCACACACCCTTAATACCAGCATCACATACCCTAGATCCAGCCACCTCTGAAAAAGCCCCACCTATAACCACATGAACAAACCATAACATTATCTAAAGATTTTTTTTTTCTTTTGCTATTTTGTGCTTTCTTTCCTGTCCTCCCCACTGCTTTGATTTGAGAAGGCAATTTAACTGTGTGTATATGTGTGTGTGTGTGTATGCGCACACGTGCGCACTAGCAGTTAAACCCTGGCCTTGCACATGGTAAGCATGTACACTGAGCTACAATCTTAGCCCCAAATGAACACCTGGAGTTTTAACATTACCTATGAAACTTTTCCTAATCACCTCAAATGTGGACGACTTCCATTTTGGAGTTTCTGGGCATTTGTCTTCGACTATGGCACTTTAGATGATTTTCCTTGTTTTAGATTATTTTAATCCTTTGAGTTTTTTTTTAAAAGGATAAGTTCTATATTTTGCTTACTTCTTTTATGTTACAATACCTAACACAACACAAATAAGTACTTCTTGATTTCATTTGCATTTTAATACACGTGGGCTCAAAAAAAAGTTTTAAAATAGCAAATGTTTTACTATTAGTTGAGATTATCAAGATTTTTTACTATACTAATTATCACCATAAATTCTTTACTAGTATGTATTTTCCTTTAGTGTATGGGTTGTGTTCTTTAATTCTTTTATTACCTGTCAAATATAGCTACTTTCTCTCTTCTTTAAAGTTCTTGCTGTTTAAACTATACTAATTTTTCCCAGTACAGTTTTGAAATTAAAAAAAAAATCACTCCGTCAGTAGACTAAGTTTGTCAAATCATTTGATTGTTTGTTCCAATGATGTCTATATCTGTAAACCTTGGCTTACAGTTAGCCAATCAAGAAGTTTTTTTTTTTTTAATCAAGAAGTATTTATTGAGTACCAACTGCAGTATGTGCTAAGCCAGGAGACCTTGTCAACCAGCTGCTGTAACTCATTTTAAATTCTTTCCATGTAGCTCATCTCTATAAATTTATATTGCTATTGTCTACAACAATTATGCTACTTTAAATTATAAAGCAGTGATTTTCTGAGGATGAAATGTTTTATCAGATAAATATAAATACCATTTTCATCTTGAAGACAAAGCCTTTTAAAATTTTCTGTAGGTATTTTATTTAGTTATGCACTAAGTTCAATTCTTTCAGTTTTAAAATGTAATATATATTAATAAAATACTGATCTCAGAATTTTAAAATATAATAACTTCTTTGAGCAGCCATTAATTCTGAAAATATAGTCTCAATATAAAGGTTACTAAATTATTATATATATTTGGACTGTTTTTTTTTCTGAAATCCTTGGAATTCTAACTTATCTCCCAGTAACATGATTTTATTATTTTTATAGATGGCTATGCACCATTTCTTTCTTTGACTGCCAAGCAAAGTAATTTTACTGTTGTCTCCAATATTGAAAAAGACATCCCAGGCCCAGGATACTATAATGTTTCTGAAGCACAGGTATATTTATATAGTTATATAATTGTCTTAGTTAATAAAAGCATATTTTCTTTTGCCTAGTAGATTGAAGGGTCATCGGTCATATTTTATTTTCCCTTTGTATAATCTTTTTTCTCTTTCCAATCTATATTTTCTATTTCAAATGATAGAAAAAAATGTGTTTAATGTTGGTTGCCTAATTGGGTATTCATCATTATTCTGTATGTTCTATAAGAAGCAAAATGGTGTTGCATGCTGCATGGGCCATGAGAATGGGAGAATTGCACTCCTGAGTATATAATAGCTTCTGAAAATTGTGCATGTGGTCAGAATATGTAGAAGCAGGATGGCAGTGCAGGGAAGGAACTGGTTTTTGTACCTTACTCTAAAGCTATAGTCATTGTCATTATTTTATCTGTCTCCTGTTTATGCAGTTGAAGGAGTGTGACCAGAGTATCTTCAGTGATTCCCGTCCATCTTCAAAAATAGTAGATACAACTTCAGAATTTTCATAATCATAAATACGATCTTATGACATTCTGAAATTTTATTTGAATTAACTGGTTATCAGTCAAATGATAATTTTATGCTTCTGGAAAGTCCAGATATGTGGCATGGTGAGCCATAAAAGATTCTTCCCAGTGTGTTTTATGCAGTGAAAATGTCTAAAACTAATCTGAGCATAAAACTAGGCCTTTCCAACAAATCTACATGAATGTTCCAGGAATTGAACCGTGTGTTATTTATGGAAATAACTCATCCTACGCAACCTTGGAAGATTTGCCTTTTCACTGCAATATGAATGCCAGCATTTTTAAAGCTCATTTTGGAAGTGTAAATTTTCGATGTCCTGCTAAATATACATTCTTTATTTTTGCTCTGTATCTTTGGGAATTCTTTTATTCCTGTTTTAAAACTGAATTTTCTTGTATTTTTTTACAGTACTGTAAATACAGTAAATTTTAGTTTGAGTTCAAAGTTAAAACTGATAAATATAGTTGTCATGTTCTCATTAGTGTGTTTTACTAGAACTATCTTTCCAACTAAGGGTCTTAACTTTTTCAGGTTGGGTTTTGGAACTATTTTTTTAGTAATTATATGTCTAATAGGAATTATAAAGTATCTCTTATTTTGTAATTTTTTCTATCCAATTCAGTGTAATATAAAAGGAGGCCATAGTCTACAAAACCGACAGAAACGTTTTAAGAAGTTTATTTCCGATAACCCAGGACCGGCAAGTTACGGACCATCTTGTTGTGGAACACTAGATATGATGAACAGACAAGTACTAGACTCTAAAGAGTGTCTTCAATCAGTACGTTGCTATTTTAAATTATGCTTTCAGTGATATTTTAGTTCAGATCAAATAGAAAAGCTTTAATATTTTATGTGATGTTAATACATTTAAAAACTTTGCTATAAAATTTAATAGTATCCATTTTGTAGTTATTTTATAATTAAGTGGATGCTCAGTGATATTTAAAAACTTTAGTTTTTAACTGCATTAGAGTATCTGACTTCATCATGTATTCCCCATCCCTAGTGCTGGGGACTGAACTCAAGGTGTGCGTGCTTGGCAGTCCAGGCTCACCTTTTGCCCTTGAGAAATATATAATTACTTCTAGTGTCTACAGTGAGTAGAAAGTAAGGGGATTTTTAAAAATCCCCTTTTTATAGAGTAGTTTATTTATGTATAGAGGAGACTCTGTGTAAATAACTGCTAATGAAACGGTGAAGTTGAAAGGCTGATTCTTTGGCCCGGGTGGGGAGTGGAGGGGGTGGCTCAGTGGTAGAGACCTTGTCTAGCAAGCAAGAGATCTTGGGTTTGATTTCCAGAACTGCAAAGCAGAACAAATTAAAAACCCCCAAAACTATAATTCTTGAAATAAAAAAGCTAAAAATTTAGTTGGGAGAGAGACATGTAGCCAGCTTCTAATTCAAGACATTTTGAAAGGTGCTAAATGAATGCTTATGTAATTGAATGTCATCGGAAGTTAAAAGGGAATGAAGAAATTTGGCTTTGAGATGGGCCTTGAATGGGATTGGAATAGAAAGTCCAGTTTCTGAGTGCTATATGAGTGGAATATGGAAGTGGAATTTAATGGAGGGCTATAAAAAGATTTTAAAACTGAAATGAAGACTTTGTATGGGAGACTAGTTGGTAATATATTTGTAGAAGTATGCTGGTGTTATATAATGAATCATTTTACACCAAATGTTATCTAGTGGGTTTGGTCATATTTTATTTAAGAGTGTTTCCTTATTTTGTCATAACTTCTTTCTATAGCTCAAATTAATTTTCATCAGTTCTCTGTCTAGAAGTTAATATTTGAGGGTTAAGTACTTAGTTGAATAATGTCACTGCAATGATAGTGAGGTTGATTATCAGATATTTCACATGTAGGGCAGAGTAAATATTCATTTACTCATGTAAGGGTTTATGAAAGGATATCTTAGAGCCATACTAAAATGTCCACTAGAAGCCCAAGTAGAGAGTCTTTGGAGGGAATAGGGAAACAGTTGAACGCAATGTTAAAGAAGGGTGTATGAAAGAAGTGGAAATCACATGAATAAACACATTCGAGCGCGTTCAGTAGAGTTGTGTGTTCAGGGAAGTACAGAGTTCTTTGGAAGCTCTAGAGTACAAGATTTAAGGGGAGCAGTATAAACAGAAGCTGGAGAAGGTGATCTGCACTGCCCTTTGGAAAGTCTTGATGTCATGCAAATACTTTTTGAAAGTACCGTACCGAATGGAGGGGAAGCAATTGAGCAATCTCCTGTCTTAGTTTGGTAATTAATCTCATAAGTGTCACTGAAACTGCTTAATAGTGGTTTTAAAAATAAGATAATTATATGTGGGCCTATCTACTATGAATATAGCCCTTGCTTATGTATCCAGAAAATATAGGGATCAGTGTATTCCTAATAAGTCAGTTTTCCACATAAATAAATCCTTTACTTGCCAATATTTTTATTTGATATATTTTATATTAGTGTTTTTAATATGTGTCATTCCTGTTTTTAAATAATAAAATATTTTACATTAAAGCAATTTTAAAGAAAAGGATAATTAACCTAAAACTTCTACTCTAACATTGGTATTTTGTTAATTTTGGCAGAGCTTCTTTTCTTATTGAATCTTACATTTATATGACTTTATACATGTATTTATAACTTGTACTGCTATATTGCTATATTCCTAAGTGTTACTGAATGTTCGCTCTTGAGTGGCAGATTGCATTGCTGATGTGATTATAGGAGTGCCTTTTCTGGGGGGAAGTCGGTGCTGGGGCTCAAACTCAGGGCCTCGTACTTGCTAGGCAAGCACTGCACCACTTGAGCTAAATTCCCAACCCTTGCCTTTTTTTTTTCTTTTGAATCGGTACTATTTGCTGTATTAAGTGAAATAAATAGTTAATCAATGAGAGAAAATTCTTGGTTCTTATTGTGGTTTTAATGGTATCTGTTTTGTTAGTCTATAAGGGGAGTTGTAACTTGAATTCAGTTCTTTAAATTATTTTTACAAAACAAACATTTTTGGTTTATATTATGAGATTTATTTAGTCAATATTTGCCTCTTTTTAGTAAATCTTAGTATTTGGTTTTTTATTCCTTTTCCTTTTGCTTCTGAATAAATAATGTAAAACAAACATTTCTATGTCTGAAGAAAATTTCAAGAGCACCTACAGTTATCAGAAATGTAGATGTTCCTTCAATTCCTTCTTGTGGACAGTCGTATGGTTATCATATTAATGAAGATGGCGGAATTATAAAATGCTCTGCACCTGCAAGTGATAGTACACTAGGACCAGCATACTACAGACCTCAGTTTGTAAGCATAATTCATTTTATAGTACAACTGGAAGATTGTTTATGATAATTTGTTTTAATTCATATAATACTAATTATAGTAATCGACTCAAATTTCACTGGCTTTGTATGGTAGAATTTCTTTTCCTCATGCGTATGGGTGTGTGTGTCCAGTTGGCAGAAGAGGGGACTGAGGATTATTAGTGAGAGGTTTTTGGAGGTCAGGCCTAGGAGCTAAAACTCATATGGCCATACTTAACTATGAAGGAGGCTGGGAAATATAAGATAACTGTATATCTAGAAATAGGAATGTGAGAATCAAAGTTAGGAAATTTCATTTATAAAATACTTTTATCCACAGATCTCTTAAAGTGTTGCTAATTGTCTCTTTTATATCTATTATAGAAAAAAAGATTTTTCTTCAGAGTCCAATCTGGTGTTACATGTTGCATTTAGTTGTCATGTCTGTTTAGATTTCTTTAATTTGGAGCAGTTCTTCAATCTTTCTTTTCCTTTTTTTTTAATCTTTACTTTTTTGAAAAGTACCTGCTGGTTATTTTGTAGATTATGCCTCAATTATAGATTTGTATATTTTTTGTTTGTTTGCTTTTTGTTTTTTGACACAGGGTCTAGCTATGTAGTTCAGGCTGGCCTTGAGCTCACTATGCAGCCTACGCTGGTTTCAAATTTGCAGTAATCCTCCTGCCTCAGCCTCCCAAGTGCTGGGATTACAGGCATGTGGCATCATGCCCAGTAGGATTTGTACATTTTATAAATAGATTGATATTATGTATTTTGGCAGGACCACTACAGAAGGGATGAATTCTCAATGCATCACATAAAGAGGAGTAGTGCATTTGTCCCATAATTGATGATGCTAACTAGAGGTGTGTTTTCCAGTTTCGTTTTCTATAAAGTTATTCCCTTTTTAAGTTATAGACTTTTGGAGAGCTACTGTAAGAGACGTAGATAATTTATTGTCAGACTCACACCTACTAGTTTCAACAGCCATTGATGATGCCTAAATCAGTTTTAGTGTGATGTTTATCTTTTAACTTATATTTGTTAGTGATTTATTATAAATAATTTTATCTTCTTTTCGATCTATGTACTGTATTTGTATCAGATTTATTCCTATTTTACTCAAAGGGTTATAATTTTTCTCACTATTAGCTTAAATTATTTCAGATTTGATTCTTAGGAGCTGCTTCAAGCTGCTTCCTGTGTCCTTTTGAGATGCTCCTATCATTCTTGGAGCATTTCCTTCCTTTCTGGTGTAGTAAGATTATCCATATCAACTTGGTTGCTTTTTTCCCTTCCCCAGGCTTGTAATGTGCTATTTGTTTAAGGAGCCCTGCTTCCATTTGGTAGAGAAGGACATTTCAAAACCAGATGTCCATACTAGGTATATACATTGCTCCTTGATACCAGTTTCTAGGACATCTCAGTGCACAGGTTATGTCTATACTATACAAAGAAGTCTATATTTATTATTGTGTATTAAAAATGTTGATTTTATAACTGTACCTCCAGTTTCCATCTAACCCCACAGATTTATTCTTGTCTTTCCATATTTGAACTCCTTTTTTTACAGTAAGAAATCTGGCTCCCATTATCTTCAGTGTATTTTCTTATCCTCATCCTATAATATTTTTAAAGTAGTTCCATAATTTATAATTCAGCACTGGAAAAAATAGACTTGAGAACATATAAGCTCTTACCTCTAGAAGATTTCGAATCTTTGTACCAGTGGAAAATGAGGTTACGGCCACGTTGTAAACTGCTGGCCTAAGTGTTGAAGCAGTGTTGCAGACACGCGCGGAGCACCTCCACGAGGTTGGAGGCGTGCTGACTCAGGAGTTTACGGAGACCTCTGTGCAGTTATGATGTGACCGCTTGGCAAGCAAGCTGCCCTCAGTGGACGCGCATGGCAAAAAATGCAGAATTACAGTAGTCTAGGAAGACCACTAAACAGACAGACAGCAATCCCTGGGATAGGTGGGTGGTTCTGAGTTTCAGAGTTGTTGTATCATATTATAAAAATGTCCAGTTTCAACAAAAAGTTAGGAGACATGTAAAGAATGAAAAAGAAACACGGCCTCTGCATTAAGAGGTGGTGGCGAGTTTCTTAGATATTTGATTAGCGTGTGCCTAGTGGAACAACAGTTGAGTTTCCATAGGAGAATGTTGTTTTTGTCACTTCTGGGAATAGGAGCTACGGCTGCTCTACCACTGAGTATATCTCTGGCCCACAGAATGAATTTTGTAAAAATTACAGTGAACTTGATAGAAATCCTCTGATCTGATACCAGGATATTCTCTACAAATTGAAAGGCAAGTTATGAGGGGCAGTATAATGGAACCAGATTGCCTAGACTTGTTTCCTGAATTCACCACTTAATATTTGTTTTTGTTGTTTTTTTTCCTCATTGTCAAATTAGTTGATGTTTTTCTACTTACTTGCCTTGTCTGAAATATCCTAGGGAAGGACTATAGCCTGATATAGTGGAATTAGGTATTTTTTTCCATAATAGTCATAGATCCTTAGCCTTAAATAATTTCCTGGTTGCTTTTAACTTAAATCTCAAATGCAATCTTGCTTTAAAACTTTATTTTCTTTTTCTTCTTTTTTTTTTTTTTTTTTTTTTTTTTTTTTTTTTTTTTTTTTTTTTTTTTTTTTTTTTTTTTTTTTTTTTTTTTGTGCTGGGGATCAAACTCAGGGCCTTGTGCTTACAAGGCAAGCACTCTAACCCCAGAGCTAAATCCCCAGCCCTGTAGTGTTAAATAAAATTTTATCTAAATTTCTGATAATTCTATGTAGATTCTTAACTGATTTTTTTGATAATATACTGAATGTTGGCTCAGTTTCCAGATGTGAATATTAATAGGAAATCTGGAAACAAAATCTAATAGATGGGTAATTGGTGTGGTTCTTTCTAACTCTGAGTCATATTTACCGAAGGCATCTGATAAAGCATAAATATTGAAGTAAGAGTTGTAAAGGACTCTAGCCAATAAATGATAAACTTTAGGTAAATTTAATCTGTAAGGAGGAATTCTTATATAAATTATTTTATTTAACATTTTGAATGGTAAAATTTAGTGTCTTTCTTTTCTAGAAGAGCCCAGGTAACTGTTAGAAATACATTTCTCAGAGGTGGATTTCACAAGTACGGTTTGCAATTAGAATTATGATACTAACATATTTGGTAATGATAACCTGCCGTGTGCTGCTACACTGGAAAGCAGTCCATTAGTGTTTAAATTGATGCACGTTTGGACTTTAAATTCTTCACAAATCTTGTTTCCTTATTAATTATGAAAAGATGTGAGTTAAAAGTTGTGGAGACCCTACTTCATTCATTAAATTGTTACTGAGAGTGGCAGATAATAATTCTTCAAGTTTTATTATAGCTTTCACTTAAAATAATGCAGCTTCATGCTGAGTTTGCTTCAATTAAGTCGTATTTTATTTCCTAATGACTTTCCAACTTGACAGTGTCCTTGAAGTTGGTATTGTGAACATTTCTCGCCATAAAAGATACTGATTTAGAATTAAAAAGGTATCACCAATTGTTTCTTCATTTTCTATTTATATTTTAAGAGTCTTTAAATTTCAGAGTGAACATTTACCTGAGTACTGTAAAGGTTAATGAGTTAAGTAGTTGTCAGTTTACATGGTTTAATGAAACAGATTTATTTCATACGGTGGAAAAGGATTTTGCTAATGTCTTGAATTTTGTATGTGTGTTTATGTGCACATGTGTGCATACATAATTTTTCCTTTTACTGGATTACACTTGGAATTATTAAATAGTTGAACCATGAAAATCTCAATAGTGTGAATTCACCTGACGAAAGCTTCCTGGACACGATTCTGCTCAAGGTTCTGAATTGCTGTGCTAAAATAAATATTGTAAAAATTCATGGGGTTGGAGGTAATAGGTCAGTGGTAGAGGGCTTGTGTAGCATGCTTGAGGTCCTGGGTTTGAACCCCAGCACTGAGAGACAAGGGTGGGGGCAGGGAAGGGAGAAGGAGGGAGAGGAGAAAACATGATTTTTTAAAGCTAAAAATTAATGTAAAAGATGATTTATCAAAGTGCTCTTTTAAAACATTTTTTTGCACAAATCTATAGGCCATAGTAAGTATGTTAGATATGTTCCTGCACGCAGTATATATCTAATGTATTCATATTGTAAGACAACTTAATACTGCCCCTCGCATCCTCAAGGCTGCACAGTTTTGCTTTGTTTCTAAGTAAAAATAAAGTACAGCATAAATGGAAAATTTTATTCTTTCTGCCATCAAAACTGCCTACATACTTTTTGGGGGGTGGTGCTGAATATCAAACTCAGGGCCTTGCACTTGCTAGGCAAGTGCTTTCCCACTGAGCTAAATCCCCAACCTGCCTACATACTTTAAAATCCATGGTCCTATTATGTAATTTCATTTGAAAGATAGTCTAGAACATTTACTTCAGCAAAAGAAAGTGTTGTGTGGCGGGCTTGGATGCAGCAGCTAGTGGAGTCAGCACGACCTGACAGGACTCTTGCTTTCCAGCTCCTCTGCTGCTTGTCCAGGCTTTCCTGGCATCTGCTGCCCTACTGGCCTTGTCGGGCTCTGCCACTTTTGTGTGCCATTCTGCAAGGGGGTTTCATCCCCAAACCCAAAGCCTTTGGACGATCTGTCCTATTTTTTTTTTGAAGGCTCTTAATTTATTTTTATTTTATTTTAGTGGTACATTCTAGATATAAATAATAACATTCATCATAGGGAATTTGTACCTGTAGATGATATATCTTGCTTCTCCTTTTTTCCCATTCTCTTCCCCTCCTCCCCTTATTGTCTTATTTCTTTTCATGTTATACTTAGGAGTCCAAAAAAGCACATCTGTATCTATATGTATAACTTCCTGTGTGTTACAGAGCTTAGCAGGAGAACTCTTTCAGTTTTTATTTATTATCTTAGTCCTTTTAAGATCCAACAAGGGACTGGGCTTCAGAATTGTATTAGAAACCCCACTTGTAAGAATAATAAAAAGAATACTTACTTTGATATAGTGCCTTATAGGATTGAATCACTCATCACTTATGATATTAAAGCTGAATTCATAGTGAAGAAGGGAAAAACACCTCTCCGTTCTTTGTGTCATAACTCATTAGAAGCAATCTGAAGATAATGATTCAAGCACACTGAGACCACACATAGTGCTGAAAATATTCCCAGGAGAGATGAGGATGACTCCTTTTTGTTTCCATAACAAGTTTTCCCAGGCTTCGTTAGATTGCAGGTACTATACTAAGGAGAGTCATGACAATGAAAATAATTTTTGTCATTCGAATATTAATGTTTCTTGTCTTCACCTGTCCGTGTAGAGGACCTTGGCAGCGTTCTTCTGAAGTACTTCTTGGAGTGCTCAGGGGCTGCTCACCACGCTCGCGTGAGTGTTTTCACTGAGTACAGTTCGGTGTCTTGCCAGGTGGTGTTCTCTGCTGGACCTTTCCACCGGTGTTTTCTGTCGCGGCTACAGCTGCAGGATGAGCTTGGGGGAAGTGGGGAAAAGATAATGCTAATCTCCTTTTGTGTTATATTCTATCAGAAGGATCAAAAGAGTAGTGCTGATCTTTACCAGTGTTTTAAATGAAACAGTTCTTTAAATTTTTCATCATAGTTTCTTTGTACCCAACAAGATATAGGCATAAATCCAGTGAGGGTTGTCTATGTTAAGAGACAAAATTCATTCTATAGAAAATAGTATGTGATATTGCCACTCTTTTGACATTAAGATTTTCTTCCTGGATGAGGGTGAGGGTATCATGATAGCTGTTTCCCGTAGGGTCAGGCTTGGCGTTCACCTTCTAATTGGTTTGCTCTGTAAGTTCCAAAACATTCCCAAACATGTCTGAGTCCTACCTGGACATAACTGAAGAATAATTTTTTTTTTTTGGGGTGCCGGGGATCGAACTCAGGGTCTTGTGCTTGCAAGGCAAGCACTCTAACCACTGAGCTAAATCCCCAGCCCCTACCTGGACATAACTGATGACTGCGTTTCTCCACCCGTACCTCTAATATCCGGCTGTGTCAGCTGCTTTTTGGATTTTGCTGTGGCTTTATACGGGTTTTTGGAGTGGTACCTCTACCTGGAGATTTCTGCCTATTCATGTTTTTCTGGGGATAAGAGTTCATCTGTGGCTCTTTCATATGCAGTAGGATTCTTTTTTTGTTCTAGTCTTTGCTGGGCTCCATCTTCTAGAAATTGCTTGCAGTGTTGGTATATGAATGACACCTCTTAATTTGTAGCACTGATAATTTGTGTCTATTTTATGTTTTTTTTTGGTGTGTGTCTATTTTATGTACTTCTTTAAACTTTTGGGGTGAGGCAGGACAGATATGAATTTGATTCACCATTTTAAACTGAAATTATGGCTTCTCATATCAGAGAAACAATTCGATGTGTACTCATAAGTGTCGGATTTTTTTCATTTAATAGTATGTTCTCAAGGAACATCCATTTACATACAAATGACTCTAGTTTATCCTTTTTATGGCAGTGTAGTACTCCATTGTGTAGAAAAACCACATTTTCTTTAGCCATTCATTGGTTGTTGGGCATTTAGGCTGTTTCCAAGACTTAGCTATTACAAATTGTGTTGCTATAAACATGGTTGTGCATACATCCCTGTGCTATGAGGATTCCAGTTCTTCTGGGAAGATCCCCAGTAGGGGGATAGCTGGATCAAATGGAACCTCTAGTTCTAGTTGTCTGAGGAATCTCCATATATAAAAAAAGGACAAAGAGGTATAATAGATATAATCTAAAAGGAAGATAATATTCTAAGGAGAGGAGCATTGGACGGGAGGGGGAGAAGCAGGAAGGGAAAAGA
>PVJO010011112.1:0-61185 GCA_004026905.1 Hystrix cristata
CTCTTGTGGTTCCAGATGAAATTCATGATTGTCCTCTCTAATTCTTTGAAGTATGTTAGTGGTATCTTGATTGGAATTGCATTAAATCTGTATAGTAGTTTAGGAAGTATAGCCATTTTCACGATGTTGGTTCTTCCTACCCAGGAACATGGGATGTCCTTCCATTTTTTGATATCCTTTTCAATTTCTTTTTTTAGGGCACTGTAGTTTTCGATGTAAAGGTCTTTTACTTCTTTTGTTAGATAGATTCCTAAGTATTTTATTTGTGTGTGTTCAATTGTGAAAGGTATATCTTTTGTTATCCCTTTTTCGGTGGGTGTATTGTTTGTGTATAGGAATGCTATTGAGATTGACATGTTTCAACACCTAAATTAAACCATAATAATTAGTACCACCACAGTTCATTGGAATAAGTTTTAAATTTTGGGGAAGCTATCAAAGCCGTCTTGGCAGATAAAGAATTTGCAAAATTCTATTTGTTGCTTGAAAGCTTGAATTTTATTAGTGATAACCACTAATTGTCAGTTTTTCTTGAAGTAATAAGGTCTCTTCGGGCATTTCCAAGGATATCTTTTATTTATTTCACTATACTTGCCAGAGGACACAATTACAATTTAATTTGAAGATCTTAATTGATTTATTTTTGATTCCGGAGTCCTGAAACATTTCTTTCCATGAAATAGAATAAGTGTTTTGATGGGCTAAGGAAAAAAGTTTGGTTTTATAGAGAGAGACCTTAAGGGTTTCTTTTTTTAAATACTCTTCTGTAGTAAATTATTTTGGTGGATTTTTGAATATTAACCAAAGTTTGTGTTCCTGGATTGTCATGGGGCCTTGTTTACTTTTATATACATAATAGTGAAACTAGTCCATAAATGTAGTATTATTGATGTTAAGTACTTACTTAATCTATTAAAGAGAGTAGGATTCCTTAAGTGGCTTTGCATTTTTAGAAATCTTTGAAAACAACTGAAAATAATTCATTTAATAAGCCAAAATCTTTTACTTCTTCATTCAGAGATTATTTCTCAGTAATTTTATTAGGAATGTAGATGATGACTCAAGGAAATAGAGAAGCTCTCCAACAGTCCTTTCATGAAGAACTTCAATTAGCTCTCACAAGCTTTGATGATCTGGTTTCCTTGCACTCTACAGATCAAAACCAGCAAACTAAAGAGTGGAAACGAATTGGTAAATTAAGCACTTTTAGACTCATGGAGGTAGAAAAAAATGGCATGTGGAAAAAATTTGAAAGGTGAATAGTTGAGAGCTATTGAGAAGTCCTAGTAGCTAAGAGCTATTTATAAGCCTTAATTTTAACTCTAAGTTCTTAATGTATATAATATAGTAAAAATAGGATTTCAGAGTTGGAAAAAACTTCAGCAGGCCTCTCATTCAGTATTTCTGAAACTCTTCTTTGCTTTTATACTGTATACGTAAGAGGGTAGATATGACACATATAAGAATGGCGATTGTAAGAGTGATTTACACTAAGATATTTTTCAGTGTCAAGGGGGAATGGGACAAGCATGTGTAAAGAGTGCGGAATTTGTGTGTGTATGTGCATTTAAAGGGGATGTTGTCATATATATATATACATAGTATATCAAAATCTTTGTTTCTGGAGTGGGGATCATGGTCTAGCTGGATTCCCTGTTGACAACCAAAATCAAAGTGTGAGCCTGGACAGTTAATATTTTTTACTGTCATTAATCTTATGTTTTATTCTTCTTTCTCCTCTTTTTAAAAAAAAATTTCTATTAGTACATGTTTGTGATGCATAGTAATTACATTTATCTTGGTCATTCTGCCCAGCAACAGATAAAGTGTCATATACATACACAGTGGAGTACTGCTCAGCCATAATGAAGAATAAATATAAATCATTTGTAGGAAGATGGATGGGTCTTGAGACCATAATATTATGTGAAATAAATCGAACTCAGGAGGTTAAATATTACTTTGTTTCTCTGATATGAGAGGAGCAAAATACAAATGATTTAAAGAGCAAAATAAAAGAGATGGTAAGAAATGGGGAGGTAGACTATGGAAATGATCAAGATGGATTATAATCTTATTAGAGGCTCGAGGATTTAGCTCAGTGGTTAGAGGGCTTGCCTTGCAAGCACAGGGCCCTGAGTTCGATCCCCAGCACCAGGAAAAAAAAAAATTTATCTATCTATCTATCTATCTATCTATCTATCTATCTATCTATCTGTCTATCTGCACATAGCTTCTAATAAGCTATATTAGTGAACCAAGCTTCTAATAAGGTTTTATTAGAAGTTTGGTGCCTTCTTTCAGGCTCACTAGTTTTTGCCAAACTTCACTTCCTCATGGTTATAAGATTGAGGCCCTTGGTCCCTTGACCTTATTAGAAGCTTGGTGCCTTCTTTCAGGCTCACTAGTTTTTGCCAAACTTCACTTCCTAATGGTTATAAGATTGAGGCCCTTGGTGCCTTGAGGTTTCCCACCTGGCACATGGCTCTCTCCACAACATGGTAATTTACCTCTTTAAGGCCAACAAGGAAAGCCGCTTTGTTGCTTCCAGTATCTCTGATTTCTCAAACCTCTGTTTAAGGGACTTAACCAGTGATGTTGAACCGAGCAAGACACTACCCACGTGGAAGGAAAAGTGATTTTACAAGGCCAGTACTTTATATGGCAGGAATTTGTGAGGAGGGGAGTATTTTAGGAGTATGCCTACCCCACGATTATTAAAGACAGCAGTGACTGGCTCTCATTCAGTAAAAGTAAATCTTTCCTATGTTCTCTAGGCCATAGAAATAGAGGCTAAAAAGCCCAATGTATGAGGTAGTGGAAAACAATAAAGCATTGTTAATGTCGTTCATTAATGCAGCTACAGAAGGGGTATAACCGGGCCGTAATGTGAACACCAAGGAGAAGCTGTAGGATGGAGGAGGTTTGGTCAGGAAAAGCTTATTGTGTATTTGGAAAAAGTAAAAATACTGTTGTAGTTCTCGAAGCCATAACATTTAGAAAAATTGTTTTTCTTGGAAGAAAGTCCTTGTATTTAAGATGATGAAATTTTTCAATGGCTTTCTGTTTTCCTCTAGATGGTATACCTCAAGTTTACTATTTTGGCCCTTGTGGTAAATATAATGCAATGGTGCTGGAACTGCTGGGACCTAGTTTGGAAGACTTGTTTGACTTGTGTGACAGAACATTCTCTCTTAAAACAGTTCTCATGATAGCTATTCAGCTGGTAAGTGAAGCAGAGTGTTTTGAAGCTGTTTGAACACAATTACATGGTTAATTGGTCATAGATTTAAATTAAGAGTTGTATTAAAGTTTTGTGACATTATCTTCAAAGCATTTGACCTACTTAACTACAGATATTTCTACTTTCATCTTTCTAGGGTGCATATAACATAAAATAACTGATTCAAATATATTTTATTTATATGAAAGTGATCTAACTACTTTAAAAACAGAATACTGACTTTGAAATTTAAGTTGTTTCTAGCAATCTTGTGTATAAAATGAATATTTGAAAGAAAACTCTCAGAAACATGGATTCTTAATTTTGGTAATAGACTTTAATGAACTAATAAAAGAAGAAACAAACTAATGAGAGTCTTAATTAATTAAATTGCAGGGAACACATGGGAAGACAATTTAGAGGGTGATATTAAGACATTTTTCAAATAAATGCCAATAGGAGTATACATGAAGTTTTAACATTATTTTATCCATTGACTCTTGATTCCACTTCTAAAAATTTGTTTTATGAATAAGCATGAATATGATAAAAACTGGAAACAGTTTAAGTTGGGTGAACTGCTAATAGCCATAAAATAATATGCAGGTATTAAAAGTACTATTAAAAGACCATTTTATGATCTAGAAAATGTTCAGATAGATCATTAATTAAAAGATCATGGAATATTATATATTGTATGATCCAGAATTTGCTAATAAACTACAATGGTTTCTGTAACTATTGTTTACATTACATTGTTGGCCATGATTGTGACTAAATGAAGCAGTTTTCTTATTTATAATGTTGTACTTTATGTTTGTACAATGAACATTATTTGAGAATCTGTAAAACAGTTAATATAGATGTACTGTATTGTCATTGGCATTGGATTCTACAATTTCTAGTTTCAGAATCTTAAGTGTTTAACCTTAGGAAAAAGTAAAGAAAACAAATTTTAAAAGAGAAAAGAAATACTGAATGATACTGGTGTTTTTATTCAACAGATCAAAGTCTTAAATTCTTTAATATAACTTTAAAAGTTGCCTGATTCTCAAACTGAGGAAGAATAATGTAACTTTATAAGTATGTCTATTTATATTTTTGAGTTTAAGAGTTTTTAATCAGGAATGCCTTGATTTTGTGAGGTAGGTTACTCAGCATGTTGATTGAGAGAGACTGATGGGAAATAAACTTACAAAATTTAAACGTTCATTCCAGTGACCATAACAGTAAAGGCAAACATTTTAAATTATAATTGGAAATACATATATATGTATTGGAACGTATACATATATATGTATTTCCAATTATAATTTAAATATATAATTTAAACATATATATAATTTAAAATTATATTTGAGGAAGTTCAGATGGGCACTTGGTTACTTTTAAAGGGTTAAAACAATTTCTGAAATTTTTTAATGCTCTTTTCTTTGTGGAAGTTCTGTCTTGCCACTATTAAAATTTCTTATGCTAATAAAAGGCTAAAATAAAATTTCTTTCTTCTTTTTTTTCTTAAAACAAGATTTCTCGCATGGAATATGTCCATTCAAAGAACTTGATATACAGAGATGTAAAACCTGAGAACTTCTTAATAGGACGACCAGGAAACAAAACTCAGCAAGTTATTCATATTATAGATTTTGGTTTGGCGAAGGAGTATATTGATCCAGAGACAAAGAAACATATACCATACAGAGAACACAAGAGCCTTACAGGAACAGCTAGATATATGAGCATAAATACACATTTAGGAAAAGGTATGTGTACCTTTTGTCAGTATAGAAGTTTGAATTCAGCAGCTCTGATGATAGTTTGAGTTTATATTTGTTATTATGGTTCAATTATTGCAGATTATAATGACTTTCATATAGTAGTTTTTATTTATCACATATATCTAGAGTTTACTTTCATTTACATTTTAACAGTACTTTTAAGTTAACTTGCTATAGAATATGACAGGTAACCTTACATTCACTGTATCCGTTTTTCTATGATAACTTGAAATTTACAACTTTGATACAGTTAGGGGGATGCATTTGATTATTTCCATTAAAGAATATGAGACAATACTTAATTTAATTAATTAATTTATTTTTGGGTCCTGGGGATCAAATTCCGGTCCTTGCATGACAATGTCTAAATTTAACTGGACTTAGTGGTTTGAAAAATTTTATTAAGACTATGGTTGTACCATATGACTAGTTAGAGAAGTAACAGCTTGCCTAATAAGTGTAAAGGCTAATAGCACATTCTGTAAAGGCGGGCAGAACTGGCTGTAATGCTGCCTTATCTGTAGCCTACTTGTATGACTTTGTGTAAGTTGTTTAAATTTATTAAGGAAGTTTCTCATATGTAAAAAGGGTAAAATAAAATCAACATCACAGGGTTTTCATAGCTTTATTTTCCTGATCTAGGATCTAATCCAGGATCATATGTTAATTTGTTCTATCAGTGTAGTCTTTTTTTCACCTGAAGCAGCTCCTCAGCTTTATTTTTATAGTTCATAACCTTAGTATTTTTGAGGAGCACAGACTGTTTTGTAGAATGTCCTCATTTTGGGTTTATTTTCTTTCATGATTCAATTTTCATATGCATGTTTAATATAATTATCATAGACGTGGCATGTTGTCATTGCAACATGTCGAGGGGTACATGATGTAACTAGTTCCACATACCTTTGATTGCTTACTTTGCATGGTGTTTGCTAAGTTTGTCTTCTAAAAACCTTTTTATTTTCCCTTTGTAACTAAAAAAGTATTTTGTAGGTAGATCTTTGAGTTTATGTAAATATCTTCTTTATCAAACTTTGACCTGTTAGGTTTAGCATTCATTGAGGATTTCTCTTGCTGTCATTCCTTATGTATTTATAAATTGATATTTACCATAACAAACTTTCCCTTTCTCCCCATTTATTGAATTGAATCTGTGTAGAGTTAAGAATTATTTAATATGTTATATATTGAATGCACTACAATTGTTATTTCAGTGCTCAAAGAGTCTCAGATTTGGCCACTGGTTTTTCCTTCAGATGGGCTTCTGTTGACATGTTCTCATGGTTCTTTAAGCACCTTACTTTCTGGTTGCAACAAGTTCTGTACTAAACTTGTAATTTCTCTACTCCGGCCACATGACCAGCCAGTTCTCCTAGAAGTCCTAGCTCCATTTATTAGATACTAGTATTGTTTAGACACCAAGATTTGGCCACTAGTTATGTTCATTGCTATGGTTTGTTGTTGCTGTTAAGCCCTTGCTATAGCAGAACTACTGCAGAAGTATGAGCATGTGTGTGTTGTGTGTGTGTGTACATACACAAAAGCAATATACCTACACACATATGTGCATATATACACATATATTAATAGCTTTCTACTAAAAGCATCAAGTTTATACTGATACTGGTAATTTTGATTTTAATGTCACTACAACGTGATATTCCCCATCTATATTTGTAATTATTTTCTTTTAAAAATATTTAAAAAATTTTATCTCCCTTTGTCAACAGCAAGAAATCTGCCTACCACTACTCATTTCTTCTTTTAAGCCTAGCGTATTCAGAAGAGAGCTTCAAAATTTCCAAGTGATTGAACTTCGTAAAGCAAGCTTAAGAATTATTTGTAATTCTTTATAAAGAGTTCTTTTTTCATTGAAGTATAATTTACATTAAGTATACAACATTTGAGTGTGTAATTTGTATCACAAATACACACATGTGTAACCCACAACCTGATCAAGATTTAGAACAGTTTTGATCACCTTGAAAATTTTCTTCTTGCTCCTTCTCATTTCTTGCCTTTTCCAGGAGCAATAACTTAATCGATTTCTATCACCATGTATTAGTTTTGCTGATTCTGTTATGGTATATAATTAGAATCATCTGGATTCTCATTCAGTAGATGATTGTGAGATTCATCTGTACTAGCCCAAGAATCAGTGGTTTGTTACACTTTTCATTGCTGAGTAGTAACTGTGGCATAAAGATAGTACAGATTGTTTATCCATTCTAATGTTGTTACAATTTGGATTGTTAACAGTTTTTTTACTCTTCTGAGTAAAACTTCTTTGGCATTCTTGCGATCTTTTTGTGGATGTATGTCCTCTTGACTTGTTGGGTTATATGGTAGGTGTTACTAACTTGAAAAGAAACTACCAGTCATTTTCCCCAAAGTGTTTTTATCACTTCCATTTCTACTGGCAAAGAATGAGAATCTGTTTATTTCATAGTCTTGAGAGCATTTGATTGTGTCAGTCTTTTTTCATTTTAGCCATTTTAATGGATATGTGATGATATTTCGGTTCCCTGTGATAGTGTTTTTGAGCTCTATTTTATGTGTTTATTGGGCTGTTTGTATTCTTCTTTGGAAAATGTCATTTTGTTGTTCACTTGTAGTAATTCTTTATAGAGTGTTTTGAATATATATCTTTTGTAAAATATAGGCACTATGAGTATTTTCACTGAGTCCTTTCTTGCCTATTCATTTTCTTATGGTGTCTTTTAATAAACAAAAGTGTTAAATATGAGGTGTACTTACCACTTTTTCTTTTATGATTATTACTCTTGGAATCTTAAGCACATGAGATTTTAGCCCCATGTGATAAAGATATTTTATGTTTTTTTCTAAAAGTTTTGTGGTTTTAGCTTTTAGTTTTACATGTGTAGTTCATCCAGAATTCGTTGTTTTTGTATGATGTGATGTAGAAACTGAGGTTTTTTTTTTAATGATATCATATTCTTTCCCATCAAATTACTTTTTTGTTTCTAAGAAAATAATTTTGATACTGTGTTTGCAGTGATTTATTCTATTCTTCAGCCACAGTCAGGAGTTACATCAGAGGAAGTATAGACTTAATTTTCTGCATTTAAGTTCTGTTCCTGACATCTTACAAGGGATAGAAAGGAAAGTAAGCCAGTCAGTACATATATCCCTCATTACTGCTCTAAAGTGCCTTACCATGTATAGTCAGACATAGAGAGGACCTTAGGAGTTATCTAGTCCAACTTTCGCCTTCTCTAACCATTCTACTCAGTCTTATGTACTGGACATGCTGTGTCTCTTCTGTGTCTCTCAATCAGAATTAAATTGCACTTGGCATCTTTCTTAATAGCGTGCTTGATAGTAGACATGTGGCACTTTTTCTTTTCAGATATCTGATATACTTGAGAAATGTAAATTTGCCTCTCTTTAAGAATAGTAAATTTCAAACATCTAAAATTATAAACATAAGTTTTATTCAGATAGTATTTTTTGATGGATACCTTTTAATAAAAGCAAATTTTCTTAGAGATTTAAAATATAATTGAATAGACACACAACTTTAAAGATTATGCCTTCTATTAAAATCAGACACACCTACTTTCGCATGAAATATTCTGTGAGATGCACTTATTAACAAATTATAACAAGTAACAAAAGTTCACCAGTATTTCTACTGTAAGACATGAAGTCACAACTTCCTTATGGTCTAATGTTCCCTATCTGAACAGTGGTAAATGTAATAGCATTCTATTTGTAGAAGTGACAAAGTAAGTCTCTTATGTTGGTGTCTATTGGGAAAAGCCCTCAGAGCTTGGGAAATGACATTTAATTGTTGCAATTATCTTTTTTTACTGCTCTTTCAGGAAGAAAGCAAAAAAAAATTTCTTCGGCAAGCACTACATACAATGGAAGCTTACTTTTTTATTTCCCTGTTTTATAAAAACTCTGCTTCTCAATTTTTTTGTAGATAGGTAATATTACCAAAGAAAAATGTAAGTTTGCCAGATTATATGAATTTCTATATAAAAATACATTATGTGTAAACTAAAGTAATTATGAATCTGAATGCTGAAGAGTTAAAGTATTCCTTAGGTTTGTGATACCTGTAGACATTGAGTATTGCTTGGCTTTTAAAGTTTGGAGTAAATGGCTTTGTAAGGAATCAGGAAAACATAAAAAGAAAAAAAGAAGCAGAGAAAAATGACTTTTAATGTGATTTTACTTTGTGGGCATATCTAATTCCTGTGTTCCTTGATTTTCCTAGATCTTGAAGATTACTTTTTAAAGTTTCATTTATTCTTTCATTCTTGAGTACTTCTTCGTTTATATTAATTTTTCGAAATAGGGATTTGGTCACAGGAACATTACTTGAGTGTGGAAGTATTTTTACTTTTTGAAGATGGACACAATGTAGATTTGAGCAGGAAAAAGATATTCCTAATATATATAATTTCTACGAATAGTATAAAATCACATCACATTGTACGATTTATCATCTTTGTTCTTGTGATAGCTGTTGATCTTAATGAGGTGATTTGCATTCAGAGACTGATAACAGTGATTTACTTTTATATTGTTCCATATCTTTTTAAGTCACTGAGATGAAATTTTGATAAAGCTATGTGTGGCAGGTGTAGGTCTTCATGGTTCACTTTAATGAAAGCTTTTTATCATGTTAATTGTTACTTTCGTGTCCACCTGACTATATTTTAAGACTTTTCGTCCACTGCTTTGAGATTAAGTAAATACTGTATGTATTTTTCTTTGGCAAGTGATCTTGAAATAAAATTCAAGTCTTATTTTTTTAGTTATTATTTAGGAGTAGAGAGAATAGGATCTGAGAAGTAAGTTGGGAATTGCTTTGTTTTAATAAAAATATATAAAAGGAGTATATTGTAAGCTTCTAAGTGATAAGCTCTCTGAATGGGAAAGAAGGTCTGTAACAGTTATACTGTTACAAAATGTGTTCTTTCTGTGATGCGATTCATATAACTTAATTTGTAGGTAAATTGTCCAGATTCTTGAGGCCTGTTTGTGAAGCTGCTAAAACAACTTTTTAACAAGTTTAGAAACATGTTATTTATATTATACAACTGTATTTTTAACAATTTAAAAATATATTGCAAAATTTCTTACTCTCTTAAAGTGTGATGAACATAAATGATATTTTCTTGACATTTCAGGACAAACGTTTTTCTATTTGATTACTCTTATATAGTAATACTCTTGAGATCTTTGGAGAATGTTAGGACGTATATCTTAGCTAAATAATGGTTTGAGAAAATGCTATTGTACTTTGTAATAGATTAAGTTTTTTATTTTCGCTTTTGCCTTTAACTTTTTTATTTTACTTTTTTGATATTGTATGTGTATACCTAGTTCTGGTAGCATTTTTCTTTTGATTTGCTTCTCTTCAGTTGGCAGCCAAACTCACTGGAATTATGTCAAAGTTAAAAGAACTGAATTTCGAGAGAATTTGCTTAGGTATTAAGTGAGTGCATGTACTGAGTTCAGAAAACTCTTCTTGCTTTCTAAGTCTTTGTGATATTGTTATATTAGATATCTGGATTAGTGAGCTGCTGCAGTGGTTTGTTTTGTTTTTGTATTTTAGTACTTGTTTGCAGTTCATGTAGTTTATAATCATCTTGGGGAGTGGTTACATGTACATACCACAACTTTTTTTTTAAATCCTCCTCCGCTATCCCTCTCCCTCCCTCCTCTTTATTTATAACATTTTTTATTCTTATTGATATTATTAATCTTAGCTCATGTTATGGTGTATAATGTTCACAATAATTGAGATTCTTAGATTCCTGTACATGGCTCATCTTTATTCTACTTATTTCCCCTTAGCCCCCTCCTCACCCCTTGCATTTTTTCTTTCTTGTTCTGAAGAGAAACCAGAAGATACCCCTTGCACTTTTTCCCGTGGACCACTTTGTTGTTGCATGAGATTCATCTCCTTGTCCCCTTCTGTTCATCCTTTGTTATCCTCTTTGTTTGTACTTTGCCCCTCACTCAGATAAGAGCTACCATACAGTATTTAAGCTTGTGTGTCTGGTTTATTTCACTCAACATTGTATTTTCCAGGTGCATCCATTTTCCTACAAATTTCTCAAATGTGTCATTCTTTATATCATAGTACTATTCCGTTTTGTGTATAGATACCGCATTTTTTAACCCAATTGTCTGTTGGTGGGTATACAGTCTGATTCCAGGATTTAGGTATTACAAGTTGTGCTGCTATAAACATGGTATGTGTGTATCAGTGTAGTAAGATGTCTTCAGCTGTTTTAGTGAGCTCCTGTTGCATATTGCCCTGTGTATTTGTCTCTGTGCTTTAAAATTATCTTTTAAATATTTTCCATCTTATAAGTTTTTTTCCTCATTATTTAAAAACTCTATTAAGTAATTTTGAAAAATGTCAGTTCAGTGACTCATATGGAAGATGCATTTCTGTTTTTGTGGTGTGTCTGGGAAAATAATTTTAATATTTTAGAAGAAATATTAAGTGAAACTTTTACTTGTAGTAGATCTTTATTTTTTGTTTTTAAGTTATCATTTATACTTCAAAGAAAATTTTCGTTTGAGCTTTGTTGTCAGTCAGTACTTATTAACAAACATGGTTTCATCGCTTTCCATGTTACTGGAAAATGCAGTAATTTTATTTTTGCAAATAGATACATATAGAGTAGAAAATTTCCTGCTTTTAAGTGAGGTTTTTCAGTTTGTTTTTTTGGACAGAGGTAAATTTCAGTTAAAGAAAAAAAGGTATATTTTTCTGGTTTTGAAAAATTGAGTTGAAATTTTAATTAAAATGGAAACAGTTGTGGGCAAATGAAGAAGTCAAATTTAAAGAGCAAATAATAATGTGGAGCTGAAAGAGTAGAATTTTTAAATAGAAAAGCATGGTGGAAGTTTTGCTTTAAACTTTTGATTAATTATTAGGCTTTGCTTTGCTTTCTGGAATGAAAAGATACTCACAGAGGACCGAAATCGAAATCCTGGCCTTCACTTATTATATGCATACCAGTATGACACTTAAATCGTTCAGTGTTATTTACCTTGCTTGAGACTATGAATATTACTTTAAGTGAAGGTGTAATTTTAAAAAGACCAGATATGTGAAGCATGGACACATACTAGACTCTTAATATGTGTTGGTTATGTTTAGCAGATGCGTATGTTTCCAAGGAGGAAATTTTTAATTGTCTCTTTATATACCTTTTAAATTTACTTGAAGACCCTATTTAGAAGAATTTTTAATTACACCTATTGTAAAGCAATTCATCACTTTGTGGTTTGTTTAGTTGCTCATTTCATAGTCCCTGTAATGATTCTTAGCCTTGAGGAAAACATTTATTTTCAAGTGAAGTGCTTTAGAAAATGTAAACAGGGTTTAAAAAGGGCCAGATTACCTTTGAAAATTGTTTTTCATGTAAAAGAACTGTTAAAAGACCTGAAAGGCTGTTCTTTAGTTGCAGTACTGTGTTTCAAAGAGAAAGCCTTCCTATGACTTCTGTTATGTGCCGCATGGTGAAATTTATTTCTGGATATGTCCCTTGGTGAAAGAACACAGAAAGGAATTATGAGGGTAAAAGAAAGTTTCACATTGAGTTTCAGTAGTAGATTTATTTAACTAGTTTATATTTATTGGTTGAATTTTTAAATGGCTTGTAGTTTATGTGACTAATATCGTTCTCTGATAGAACTATGTAGGCGAGATCTCTTTAGGATCATGCCTTTTTGGGACTATAGTAATTAAAGTCTTCCTTGGATGAAATTCAAAGAGGAATTTATATGCCTTTTATACTGAGTTCTTTTCCTTAACAGAGTCTTACTGTAGAGAGTTCAGTACATTTTTAATATTTTCTAAGTCCTCTAGGCTGTACGCTGTAGCATACAGGTCTTGCATTTATATGGATAAATTTATACTTAGGTATTTCCTTCTTTTGGTGCCGTTTAAAAGGTATTGGTTTTTAAATTCAATTTCTGCTTGTTCATTGCTAACATAGAAATTTAGTTGATTTTTATTTACTGATCTTGTATATTATAACCTTGCTAAAACTTATTAGTTCTGATACGTTTTTATAGAGTTCTTAGCATTTTATACTGGCAAAATCATGTTGTCTACAAAGAAAACACTTTCACTTTTTCCTCTCCAGTTTGAATACCTTTTTAATGTTGTTTTCCTTGCTTTTTGGTATTGGGAAGAAGTTTTAGTAGAATGTTGAATAGGAAACATGACAATGGACAGCTTTGTTTTGATCCTTATCTTAGAGAAGTGTCTTTTACCATTGAGGAATTAAGTTAGTTGTATATTTTTCATTATTGTCCTTTTTTGAAGTTTCTTTCTATTGCTAATTTGATGATTTTTTAAAATCATGAATAAGTATATGTTGAGTTTTGCCAAGTATTTTTTTCTGTTAGCTTATATAATTACATGATTTATATCTTTAAAAATTATATTAATATGAATTACATTGATTGGCTTTTGAAAATTATGCCAGCCTTACATTCTAAGGATGAACCTTACTTAGTGATGTTGTATTGCCTTTTTAAGGATTTTGGGTCTGTTTATGAAGATTATTTCCTATAGTTTCTGTTAGTTGAGGTGTTTTTGTGGAACATTAGGAGCACTCCTGTTTCTGGGTTTCTGTATAATTGTTATTGTTCCTTACCTGCTTAATAGAAATCACCAGTGGTATACCATCTGGGCCCTATGTTGTATTTAGGGAAGATTTTGAATTATAAATTATATTTCTTTAATTGTCATATAGCTATTCACATTTTCTTCTTGCAGTAGTTCTGGTCAGTAATATTTTTCAAAGTCTATTTCATTACACTTGTTGAGTTTATGGTATAACACTAGCTCATTTCTTTTTAACATTCTTTTAATGTCTCTAGGACCTGTTCTGATGTCCCCTGTGTTGCTCCTGTTATTAGTAATTTGTGCTGCTTTTATACAAATAAGAGGACCAATGATTTTATTGAAATTTTCAAATACTCAGCTTTTGTATTCTTTTTTTTTTTCCTATTGTCTGTTTTCTGGTGTTTGTGTTCCTTATTTATCATTATTTTCTTCTTCAGCTTATTAGCTTATTTTGGGTGGTATTAGAGGTGTCAGTCCACATTCTGCTGGCTCCAAGATAGGATGGCGTGAGAGGGGCATGGTGGAGGTGGAGGTAAAGCTGCTCACCTCATGGAAGACAGGAAGCAGAGTGTCAAGGGAAGAATCAGGAAGGGAGATTTACCCTTCCAGGTCACACCCACAGGGTCTCTTCCTCCCAAACCTAACTTCCTAACAGCAAACCAGCTATAATGATCCCATAATCCAACAAACATAAGGAGGCTTTGGGGGCCATTTTCAATCTAAACCATGGCAGATGGTCATTTGATTTTTGAGAAAGAAGCAAAAGCAATTCAAGGAGGAGGATCATCTTGTCAAGAAATGGTATGAAAATAGATATCAATATTGAAAAAAAGAATCTAAAAAGTTCAAAGTGAATAATGGATTTAAATGAAAAAACCCAAACTATAATACTTATAGAAGAAAAAATAGAAAATTTTTGCAACCCTGCAGGTAGAGATTTCTTATGTTGGACATGCATATACAAGAGAAGGAAAAATGTTCCTGATAAATTAGACTTCATCAAAATGTAAAATTTAGGTTCTTTTAAAGATACTGTTAAGAAAACAAGCAAAAACAGAACAAAAGCTCAGTGGGAGAAAATATTATATCTGAAAATGAGATGTATTCAGAATATACCAGAAACTTTGACAACCTTATGACAAATAACCTAGCTTTAAAATGGACAAAGTATTTGAATAAACATTTTCATAAAAACATGGGTAATCAATAATATACCAGGGAAATGCAAATTGAATCATTATATGCTGACGCTTCATAGCTCTTAGCATGGACAAAATTTAAAACACCTACTGTATTAAATGTTGGATAAGCTTTAAAGCAACTGAAACTCTTAATACATTGCTAGTAGAAATACAAAATGATACAATCCCTTTAGAAAGCAGTTGGGAAGTTTCTTATAAAGTTAAACCTATAGTTAACCATGATGCTGTGGTATTGCTACTAAATATTTATCCAAGAGGAATGAGAATACATATCCACATTAAGACTTACATAAGAATGCCCATAACAGCCTTTTTTCCCCATCACAGTCCCAAACTGGAAGCTACTGGAGTATCTACCAGTGAGTGAACAGATAAATACGTTGTACTCCTCAGCAATAAAAATAGTGAACTGCAGTTGCATGGAACAGCATGGATGAATCATGAAGGGGTCCTGACACAGTTTCCACTGTATTGTTCATGTGTAACTCTATCATAAATAAAATCTAATCCACAGTGACAAGCAGATTAACGACAGCCTGCGGCTGGAGGTCGGAGGAGGAAAGGGACATTAACAACAAAGAATATATGGAGTGTTTAAAATGCTTTTTGATTGTGGTGGTACTTATTGCAGGTGTCTTGTCAAAATTTACCAAATTTTACTTTTTTTGTAGGTATATTTTATTATATGCAAATTATACTTCAGTGAAAGAAGTTCTATTTTCATTTATTAGTCAATCTGGCTGTACTTCAGAATCATCTAAGCTGTTAAAAAATGCATTTCCTCTACTGCATTTCAGACCCAAGGAATCAGTCATCAGTAGTACGCCTACTTATCTGAGTTTCTGAAGAGTTTCAAAAATGATTCTTATTCTCAGCTAGAGTTTGGAAATACTTTTTCTTTGCATGATTTTTCATTCTTAATGCTCCCAGAGCCGCCCATTGTACGTGGTTTTGGGAAGAATGAACAAGGGAGACATATGCTCTTCTACAACTTGTAGTCTGGTGGAAAGATGATATTGATTAATAGCACAAACGTCTATCCGTAGAAATACAGAATGTCAGGAAGAGTATAGTAAAAATGAAATCACTTTCTGACCCTTTTACCCTAATTCAGATTCATACTTTGAAACATTTGCTTTTCTGAAAACATATGATATTGCTGAGATTATCCAATCATTATTCATTTGGATGAAATATCTTAGGGTTAGGGTGAAATATCTTAAATGGAAACATTTCTTAGTATTTTTTCTCTCAGTGCTAGCATTTTGAATTATTTTTTAATGGTTACATTCATCCCATTTATTTTGTACCTGTACATTATGCATCTTGGTTCTCCCCCCTCTTCCCCGCCTCTCCCCTCTGTTCCCTCCCTCCCTAATTAGAGCAAATTTATTCTTAATTTTCCATATTTTCCCTTTCCCTTTTCTTTCCTTTGGTGCCTTTCTGCTTTTCCCCTTCTTTCTTTCTAGTATTCCTCTCCTTTGTATATTATCTTCCTTTTATATAATATCTATTACACCTCTTTGTCCTTATTTACAGTTATGGTTTCTCATATCAGAGAGACAATTCGATGTGTATTCATGAGTGCCTGATTTATTTCACTTAAAAGTATGTTCTCAAGGAACATCCATTTATATATGAATGACTCTAGTTTGTCCTTTGTTATGGCTGTGTAGTACTCCATTGTGTAGAAAAACCATATTTTCTTTAGCCATTCATTGGTTGTTGGGCATTTAGGTTGTTTCCAAGACTTAGCTGTTACAAATTGTGTTGCTATGAACATGGTCGTGCATACATCCCTATGGTATGACGCAAGAAGTCTTAAATATTTAATTTGAGTAACAAAACATTAAGAAATTATTATTAGCAAATATTTATAAGTATTTCTCTGAGCCTTTGTTATTATCATTCAGTTATATACTGATCAATATTTTGTTACTAAAACAAGGAGGCAACAACTTGAAGGTGGCAGTTTGTTCTAGCAGAGCTTTTGTTTGTGTGTGACAGTGGAAGGGGTATTAATGTTGGTATGTGTAATGAGTGTTTCTTAAAATACGTTACATTTAATACTAACTGCATGTAATGTTAATAGAGAGTATGAAGAATGGAATTTTTTGCTTATGTAAATTTAGGAACAGGGTTAAAGTTAAACATTTTTAACTCTAGGGCTCCTCAGAACCTTTTTGTGTTACATTCTGAATTTTTAAGATAGAGCTGTAGTACACAGTGGCTCTTCATTTGGCTGTGGAACCCTCTTCCCTTGCCGTGTATTTCCATATTTGATATCTAATCAGATAAATAAATCTACAATTGCATTTAAAAATCATACTACTATATTTTTAATGCATGCTTATTAATGTTAAACCACAGGGTAGATATGATTTTGTCATTTGTAGGTGCTAGATCTATAAATCTGTTTTGTATTTATATATTGAACTGTTGGAAAATTAATTTATATACAATGAAAGTATCCGTTTTCCATTCTTGAATGCTTAATTGGTGGAGAAAAGAGAAGTTTATGTTTCTCTTCTCTTCCAGAACAAAGTAGAAGAGACGATTTAGAAGCTTTAGGTCATATGTTCATGTATTTTCTGCGAGGCAGTCTTCCTTGGCAAGGCTTAAAGGTAATTGCTTTTGTGTGTTTTCTCACTGGATTTCATAAAATGTTAACATATATTAAGATTTTCCCTTTTAAATAATTTTAAAATGACCACATCCTCAGGATTTGTTCTTTTCTATTTTAGGCAGACACATTAAAAGAGAGGTATCAGAAAATTGGAGATACAAAACGTGCTACACCAATAGAAGTGTTGTGTGAAAACTTTCCAGGTAATGGGCAGGGCCGAATTGATAAATGTGCTTATACACAAAAACAAGAACTGTTAATTTTATTTGCTGAAGTTTATACTTTTTCATGCTTTAAAAGAAGTGACCACTTAACAATGTGATCTAAAAGTTTCCAACAGTTTATTGATAGACCACAGAGACAGTTTGTATATTTGCTTAGCAAGATGGTGTTAGTTGTAAGAAAATCCATATTTTTAATAATACTAGCTAGTGCCAGCTGACAGTATTTTCTTCAGTGACATACTTTTAATAAATTAAAATACTTGCTGGGGAATACCAGTTACAAAGTTTTAGTGTACAGTGTTAGTCCTTTGAGGCTGAATATTAGGTTCAAAAGGGAAGATTCGAAGTGAGATTTAGTTTTCAATCAGAGTAATCTTACTAACCTACTAATTTTAAGCTAAGTTTTATATTAGAAAGCTACATACATTTTTAAAAATAAATTTGTTTTGAAGTAGACTTGTGGTAACTGTAAACCAACAGCAGTTTACTCAGTTTTTCTAAATCAATTAAGGAATAAGAATAATTTGTTGTTACTGTGTAAAATACCAGGCGTGATTTGTGGAGCAAAATTCAATGAAAAGAGAACTGAATTTTAAAATACAAGACTGAGTTCTAATCTCCCTTTAATGTTCACTGGTTGTCCTATAAAGTGCTGGCATTGTTATAATAATTTCATCAGTATAATCTTTCTTAAGTTTGCTTATTATTCACTGCCGGTAAACTTTATATGTTTTTCCTTTTTGCTATAACTCCTAGAAGTGGAAGAGTAAACGAATATTGGCTGATAGTACTAGCAGTGTAGGTGTAGGCAGGTTGGCTGGTTGTGATTAAAAAGCCTATATAAAAATTTTCAGAAAAAATGCAGGTGCCAAAGTAAATTGAGAACATGATTAGCCAGAAAGTGGAATACTGAGTCAGTAGGCATCACTGTTGTTATCCGTTGTTCTGTACATTATTATTTTCTTACTAGCCATCTGTGAATGAATTGGAACAGAAAAGGAGCAAGGTCTCACTGTCAGAGATATCAGAAGACAGATAATTTATGGTTTTTTTAATTACAATGATTTTCTGTGCTCTGATGGTGGAATACTTTTTCTTTCTTTTTTTTTTTTAAATTTATATATTTTTTTTTTTACTAATTTTGCCTATTTTTTTCATCTTTTCATTTTGAAAAATATAACCTTTAAATATATACATAAATACGAGTGCGGTGTGTGCACACAAACACACACATATGCAATATGAGAATGTTAATGGTTTGCAGAGATTTTATATTACCAAATAATTATTAATTAATACCTGGCTTGAAATGAAGAGGAAATTTATACTTTGCTCCTGTATCAGCGAGATCTGTTTTGGTTTTGTTTTGTTACCTCAGTTGTTTTGAAGACTGTGGCCAAGGTTAGGAATTTGAATCCTCTTTTGGTAAGTTAGTGTGTGTCACTGATTCTGAAGGAAATCCAGGAAGCTAGTACAAATGTTTTCATATACATCACTTTTTACCAGTATTTTAAATAACTTTTTTTTTTTTGTGGTACCGGGGATTGAACTCAGGGCCTTGTGCTTGCAAGGCAAGCACTCTAATCACTGAGCTAAATCCCTAGCCCCTTAAATAACTTTTAAATGGATGCACTAAGCATGATGTTTTATAATTAAGTAATTATGCATTACTGTTTTTAGCTAATTCAACCTTTAATATGGTTCAAGATTTCTATTAAATAGTATAAAGTAAAGCTTCTAGTCTTTGCTAATGAAATGAAACAAAAATAATGATTAAATTTAAACTCAGTTTTCTTTTATCCTTTTCCTTTTATTTTCCCATTTTATTTTGCTATTGAACTCAGAAAAATTTAAATTGAAATAGAATTTTGCTACTTTGTTTTTGATAAGTTAGTTTTTAGACATTTATTATTGTTATAGAAAACTATAGTCAAAATAATTTTTATTTCCTTTCCAGAAGAAATGGCAACATATCTTCGTTACGTAAGAAGGCTAGATTTTTTTGAAAAACCAGACTATGACTACCTAAGGAAGCTTTTTACTGATTTGTTTGATCGAAAAGGATATATGTTTGATTATGAGTATGACTGGATAGGTAAACAGTTGGTGAGTATTCTGTGCCACGTAGTGAAAGATTATTCATAATATTTATTTTCTTTTTAACAGTGTAAACTCTTCAATTAAAAAAAGTTGAGAACAAATAAGTTGTTTTAAAGGATTCATTTTACTTCCTATTTTGGGATATTTCTTCAGCTAATGTTATACCATTTGTATTTTGTAAATGCTTTACATTTGGATTTATTGCTTTTTAGAGTGGTGAAGTATTTTGGCCTTTCCATCCTGGTTTGGCTCTTACTGTCAAATACACTCTTTTTGTATAACAGTCCCATGATTAAATTAATATGAAATACTTTAAAAATTTAGAGTTTCAGAAGCTTCTTCTCTGAATCAAAATATTGAAAATAAGCAATTTTGTTATTTTTAAAAATTATTCCTTTAATTTTGTTTAGATGATATAGTCTATTTACACATTAGTTTTGGAAATGAGATATAAATGAATACATTTTCATTTTTGGTATAATAAAGTAACCTAAAAATCAAAGAGCATTAGAAGATCTTTTTGAGGATATAAAAGTAAATACTTTAAAAATGATTTAAAAATACATTAATAGTTACATTCTCTTTTCTTTGCCGTGTTAGCTCAAACAACATGTTTTGAGAATTATATTACTTCTTAAAGCCTTAATTTATTTAACAGCATCATTTGTTTTTTCCTGGGTCTTTAATTTTTCCTCTCTCTTTTTTTTTCTTGGTCTTTTTAAGCAGCTAAAAAATGATTTTAAATAAGGTTTCTGAAGTAGAATATATCAATACCAATTGTTATTATATTGTAGCCTACTCCAGTGGGTGCAGTTCAGCAGGATCCCGCTCTCTCATCAAACAGAGAAACACATCCACACAGAGATAAGATGCAGCAATCCAAAAACCAGGTTCGGTGCCCTTTTTTTAAGATATGAAATACATTAATTTGTTTCAACATCGATAGGTATTTTTTTTTTCTTTAATAGATAAAACATCAGATACACATATTGAAGGGCTGAAAATACTTGTGTTTTTAATAAACTTATTCTCCTAATCTTTACTATTAATTTAACCATAACATTGAAATGTTTAGTTGCAAATTCCTAATTGATAATATAAATTAGTGTAAGTAGTATTTGCTACTGTCTTTCTGTGGACATTTTTGACACTATTGGAATGAATTGTGATAGCAGTGGATCTAACTGTTTACTTGGTTTCTGCTGTTTAAAGCTCTTTTCTATACATTATTTAGAAATGGAGAAATAAAACAATATAATCAATAAAAAATGATTTTGTAATGAGGGAATAAAGTGTTGTGTACTTAACTGCTTCCTCAGTCTGTGGGATCAGACATACACGTATGTGGCTTAACCCTGGCAAATTCATTAATCTCTCAAAGCCTCAGACTTCTAATCTACAAAATGCATGCTAATTCCTAGAGTACGTTAAGTCAACTCTTGTGGCCAGGGTTACTTTTATCATGATTATTGTAGTAAATACACAGATAACTACATTTCGGAGGAGAATAAGCTGTGTCACACGAAACATACTACTAAAGTCCTGTGGAAAGGGTATGTAAATAAGTGGGGGGTCTTGTGAAAATTTACGGAAAAGGTGGCTTTTGAGATGAGCCTGAAAAGCAAATGGGGCTGGGGATTTAGTTCAGTGGTTAGAGTGCTTGCCTGGCAAGCACGAGGCGTTGAGTTCGATCCCCAGCACCAAAAAGAAAAAAAAAGAAAATGGAATTTTTAAAGGCAAATGACAGAGTAAGTGCATTTTGAAGAGAGTGAACAGTTAGAGTATGTGAGTTAGTTTAAAAAGACAGACTTTTTTGAGGAAAAGTAATCCAATTTGTTTAGTTTAGAGAATAAGTTTACGAAGAGGCCCAGAATATTTATTATGAAGAGTTCACGTTTCCTGATTAACGGAATAGAAAGCTGTTGAAATTTTTGAGCAGTGTTTTCATTTCTCTTTTTTTGTAAAAGGAAGCTTTCTTGAAATTATCTTTGATTTAAAATTTTGATATTACCTTGAATTAGAGAGTTTGTAGAAATTTTTGGTTATAACCTTTTGGTGGAGGATAGTGTGTTGGTCTTTTTTTAGTTTTACATATTTTAATTCTTTCAAAGTTCAGGTGAGAGTTAAAATGAGATGAAAATTAATGGGCAAAACAGCACTTACTAAAACTGTATATAGCAAAATAAAATGCTACATTTTAGGGTGTACAAGTATTTAACAATTTTATACTATAAGGCACAGCCAATTTAAAAAGATTAATTTTAAAATTTTCACAAATACTAGTATAAATAAAGGGTCTCATGTAAATTAATTCACATATAAAATATAATTAGGTAATAGCCCAAAGACCCTAGTAAGAAGCTAGAAATAGAAATAGCTCAGAAGTTGATACTTAAAGATTATGTTTCACAAACTAGAGTTAATTTCTTAAATGTAGTTATAAGATCAGTAATTGGCATTCTCTAAACTTCTTCACTTGACCAGTTAGGTACTTTAGTAAATGAAACTCTTATTCTTGAATTAAATAATAATATAAATATTTTAGACTTAACTTTCTACATACTTTAGACATTTCTTGTTAGATCATAAACTCAGGGTGGGAACTATTTGTGCAGTCCTTTTTGAATTAAATACAGGGAAATATGTATATATACATGATACATATATATTTTATGTATAACATACATAAAACATATGTACTTTTATATATACATAAGTAATTTTTTAGTATGTCCTTTAGGAAAGGCTTATATTAAATTTGAGACCTGAATATACAGATTCTCATCATTATAGAAAAGTTGTATACCTAGAAAAACTCTACTTAAGTATTTGTGCATCAGTAAACAGTTTTATGAGAAACTCACAGTTCATAATCTCTAAGGGGAAAAGTAAATTCTTTCAAATGATTGAAACCTTCATAATGTCCCCAGATAAATAATTGATAATTTGGAGTCAATGATTGAAATTCCAGGGATCCCATAATTGTAACTAAAACATTAAATTTGTGTAATTGTTTATTCTGAAGAGAGAGTGCATAGTTTTTGCTACATTGTCAAAGAGTTCTTTGGCACCAGAATGTTCCATATTGTCCCATATGTCTCAATATTAGCATCATTTTCAAATTATGTAGATTTGATTTTATGTAATTTATTTCAGTGAAAGCTACGAATCTGCTAAATTCTGGTTATGAATTTAGTGGGTTTAGTGAAAAGACTATGGAACGGTCATAATTGTTTTGATGATATGCTTTATGCCATGAAACATGTAATTTTGCATTATATGATTTAATTTAGGCAACAGTGCCAGAACACTTATTCATGTCTTACACTTGAATTTAACTTCCAAAGGGGTTGCTCTGGCCACCCATTTGCTTGGGCTTCCTCTCTCCATAATATACTTGGCCCTTTGTCTTCAGTTGAAAAAGAAAGAAGAGCACTGAGGATTTTAGAACATACATAATTGTAGTAAGGAGCTAGGTAGTTTTATTTTTATATCACTGGACTCTTGAGTTGGAATCCCTTCCGTACTTCTTGTAGCTCTGCGACCTTAGGAAAATGTTTAGTGTTTCAGTGTCTTCAAGGAGATGATAGTCTCTCTCTCAAATGTGAGAACACATTTTAAGCAGCTGATGCAGAGCCAGACATGTAATAACTAAGACACTAGATTTCTCTCCCACTTTTTTGTTAGTGCCATCGACATTTTCCTGAAATACAGAAATTGACCCTTATGAAGAAATTACTCTTGGGGCTGGGGATTTAGCTCAGTGCATGCCTAGCAAGTGCAAGACTCTGAGTTAGATCCCCAACCACTCCCCACCACAAAGAAATTATTTTTGATTCTACTAGTAGATTATTATTCAGTTGTGCTTATTGTCATTCGGATTTGCAGGGGACCTACAAGCATTGAGAATTTTCAGCCTGTTTCGTGGAAGTGGGCCTTTAAAGTTTAACCAGATTTTTAAAAATTGAGGAATTCATATGTGCAGGATTGTCACTTTTTTTTTAAAGGTGTTTGTTTTGTCGTGTTCTCATAGTGTTCTTTCTATATAGTGTACCTCACTTTTCAAAGAACTTTCCTGTTTTTTCCTACTGTCCTTATAATCAGAAACAGAATGCTAAGAAAGAAACATTTTTAGGATTTTAAGAACACCTTTTTCAGGACTGTCTTTTTACGTTGCTTAAAATAGCTCCTGGTGAGAAAAGCAGTGTGGACTTTTCACTGTGAGAAAATAGTGGCTGACTTTTTGGTACACTCATGATTTATTTGGAGTGTTTTCGGGGGCATATCTTTTTACTTCCCTGGTTTTTGTTAACTTCATTTAGAAAATTAGAGGGGGAAGTGTATGACTTCCAAAGTTTTTTTAATTCTTTATAATGTTCTATTAGACTTTTATTGTTGATCTTTACACAATTTAGCTAAAATCTCTCACATTTTACAGTATATGCAAAGAATTGCACATAGATTCAGAATAGTAAGGGTATTTTAAAATTTCCTTTTATACATTTGTATTATATATTATGAGGATGAGATGTTTAACTTATTGGGTTTTTCTTCTTCCATGCATGCCACATGCATTAAATAAATGGCAGTCGGCAGACCACAGGGCAGCTTGGGACTCCCAGCAGGCAAATCCCCACCATTTGAGAGCTCACCTTGCAGCAGACAGACATGGTGGCTCGGTACAGGTATTTTCTGATTTTTGCATGAGTGATTATTCCCCAAATTTATACAACTAACCCTTTTTTGGAACTCATGGCATGATTTCTTATCCTGATGGAAAGCTTGTTGCTAAATTCTGTCCATAATTCTATTCTTTTGTTATTTAACCAAAAAACAAAATTAACATGGTCTAAAAAGACCAACAAGGACACTAAAGATTTTGCAAGTATATGCAACACTATTTGTCATACTAGGTTAGAAAAATGAACTATATTATTGGAAATATGTGTTAAGCTTGAATTTTCAATAATAAGCTAAGTATTTGTTAGTGCTTTAAGTAATAGAACATTTTATATATTTTCCTTTTCATTGATGTTGTCTTCTCCAAACTTAATTCATAAATATCTAATTTTTTCAACCTTAGTTCTCATGATCCTGATTTTTATAATGGAACATTTTGTTTGTACTTGTAGAAAACAGATGGAGAAAATAATCTCTGTGATAATTAGTTATTAAATAGTCCCCTAAATAAGTTGCATGGATGTTTATACAAATTTTAAGTAGTCCTTCATATATGATTGGTTCCTCTTTTCTCTTTTTCATACACTTAGGGACAGCTACTATATTCTGCCCTCCTGCGCCCTCTAAATTTTAATCATTTGTGTGTATTACAGAAGTAGGGAAAGGTTACTGAGTCTAATGTTTTATAAAATGTCAGTTTAAGGTAATCTAAATTCTGGCTTAAAGTGTTATCTCAATCCATTTCATTTTAGAATCTCCCGGCCCTCTTTTTATCCTTTATTTTTTTCTCCATATATTTCCACTTGAACAATTTTCCATTATATTTTATAAATTTTGGATTTTTAGTATGTATTTAATCAACTGAGTCTATACTTGATTTTATTTCTAAAAATAAATTCATGATTTAATCTTAGGAGCTCTCATGTTTTTCTGAATGTTAAACTTTAGAGCTAGTTTAAATTATGTAATAACTATTTTTATAGAATTTGGTAGTCTATAGAATTTCTATTAGTACATAGTAGAAGTATTTGAATAGCTCTAAAATTCTAGAGTGAAAGAGTCAGAGGCAAGGGGGCCTGAATGATAAAATTTTTTATCACCTCAAGTCACATCATTGGAGTATCTAATTGAGCACAGTATACTAATTTGTATAACAAAAACTGAATTGTGTATGTGTCTGCATATATTTACATGTTTCCAAGTTCAGTGTCTATATTATAGTAAGTGCTTTGCTCTGTGCTCAGGGAAATATGCAACACTTGAGGCACCATTAGAAATCTTTCCTACCTCTTTTGTACCATTGCCACAAATTATTTTCATAGCTTCTTTTTACTTTGTATATGATTCTTAAAGGTGGCTCATGGGATCTCTTTGGACTATTAAAGGGTGAATGATCACCTAAGTACTTCTTGTTCTGTTTTTTTTTTTTTTCCCACAGAGGTATTTGTACTTTACTCATTTCTCTCTAAAAGTTTTCTGCCAATTGAAACTCTGATTTTGTCTGATATTCAATAAGCCATCAATTTACTTACTATAATTCAAGTATACATAGACAAGTACATACGTAAAATAAAAAAATTATATACTTGTAGTATTTTGACTTCATGAATGTATTGTGATACATTCTGATTCTGAATGTATTCATGAGTGTAGTTCATTGACTTCATGAATGTATTCTGATACAATGGATATGTAAAAAAGTTTGATGTTACTGAGAAATCTCCTAACACCTTACATAGGGTAATGACTGAGTTTTGTCCGGATGGCAATTAAAGACTGAGTTCGTTAGTAATTTATATCATGCATACTTTCAGAATTATTTGAAATGTTATGATACTTGTATACTTAGGCTAATAAAATTATAAATCAGAAGTAATAATAAAAGAAGAAAGAGAAATATGTAAAATCTGAGTTAACATCATTACTGTAATTGAATCCTATAGTTGATCCTGAGCAAAGGCAGAGAGGGAAACTATGTTCCTTTACTCTTATTGTCTGATAATAGAGATAAAAAGAAAAAAAATTTCCAAGTTGGGTATCAGATCCAGGGGTTCTGGTGCTAGACAAATGCTCTACTACTGAGCTCCATTCCCTAGCCCTCAGAAAACTTTTTGCTAGTGAAAAATTGGGAAAGAAATTTGTCTTCAGATTCTTCACGCAGTGGTCTTTAAACTGTTGAAGAAAGTTGCGAGTATTGGCTTTGAAGGAATAAAATGACTTTATGACAATTGTTTTTAATAAATACTAAAGCATATCATCAAATAGTTTCTCAGAAAGACATTTCAATTAAAAAAATAGGTAGCTATTTGGTAATACAATATGATACAGATTTAAGATATTCCGAATCAGCAATTAACTTCAGATTAGCCGTGCTGGGCCTGTGGCCTTCCTCCCTGATCATGGCACTGTTTTCTGGGGAACCCATCATTGTTCTCAGTGCAGCACTGTAAAGCATCCAGGCCGTGTGTAGTTGACGTGCAAGATCCACTCTCTTGCTATTTTTGATCTGTAGAAAAGTCTGTAGAAACTTGTTATTTCAGATGTGCTTTTAATGAACTTGAACTCTTTGCCTTTCCAGAATTATTATATAGTAGACCAGACATACAGTTATGAAAATGATGAGATTGTGGTTAAGAGCACAATCTCTGGAGTCGGATTTGGCTAAAATTCTCTCAAATTATTTATCAGTAGAAAGATATTAGTACCTCTACCTCACTACTTTATTAAAATTTAATTTTTAAAAAGTAGCATAGAGGTTAAGGCTTAGTGCTTAAATACGTAGAATGCTTTGTTTTTACAAATTAAAAAACTTGACTGGTATTTTTAGCTGTCTCTGGGAGGTGAAGTATAGAGGGAGAGCCAAAAGAGAGTATTGTCAAATGGAATTTTTCTAATTTTATTCTACCTCTTTAGCAAAATCATGTGAATTCACAGCTGTACATTTGATAAATTATTCCAACTGAAGAAGCTAAGAATAATATTTCAAATATTGAAAATTTTGAGCGATAGTTGATCTCTTTGTGTTTTGGAAAACCTCTGCCAAAATCCAGTGTGCCTGTTTATATTCCTCCTTATAATCCTTGATAATGAGTATGATTGAAAAGTTAATCTACTTTTAATTTCTTGGTTATAAATGATACTTAGGTGCTAGGCATTCTTCTACATTCTTCGAATGTAAGGAAAAATAGAGAAATATGCTGTCTGTCTTCATACAGGTTTCAGTTAGTGGAAGAGAGTGATGAATAGGGAGTATTTTCTGATAAGTAAAGGTAGCACAAAATGCTAGGAGAATATATAGGAAAAACACAAAACCTGAATTTAGTGGGTCAGAATTTTCTGGAAAAAGTTAAACCTAAACTAAGACATAAATCATCAGTAGCAATCAGCTGGAGAAAGTAGAAGTGGTTAGGAGAAGAGTGTTACCAGGGAGACAGGACAACATACATAGGGTTGTGGAGAAATGAGACACACTGAGAAACTGAATTCAGTCAGTGTGGTGTGTGCTAAGAGATGAGATTGAGAGTTGGCAGAAGGCAAATCATGAAAGATCTAACGGGTCTTGTTATTAAATTTGGATAGCATTCTGAAGATTTTGGGTAGCCATAAAGAGGATTAGATAGGGGACTACTTGACTAGATTAGTGTTTTCTAAAGATTACTTTTCCTGGAGAATAGATTAAAGGGAGAAAAATGTGAGTCAAGGACACAGCTATCAAAAGTCTGCAGCTAACAGACAATAATGGGTAGGACAGATGATGAGAAACAATCATTTGAAAAATAATTAGAAGATACAGTTTAATTGGGTATGGGAACTGAAGGGGAAAAAATTCAGTGGTGATCCCTTTTTGATTCTTCCTGGCAAATCAGGTTTTTGAAATTAAGTTTTAAGTTGTACCACTGGCAACAGATAGAGGTAATCTCTAATTCCATTGTAGCTGTGCCTTTCACTTAGCGTAACTCCACTGAGGTCATTGCTACCAGAAACTGTAAGAAGAGAGAAGGCAAATACTAAGAACACTACTGTATTGAAAACTATTACATAGTGTGTACTATACTTCCAGATTGTTTTGAATTCTCTTCCAGTTAGGGAGCCTTTGATTTGAATCTAATGAATAACATGATTTTTGAGCACCTGGGGGAAAAGCAGGAATAGAATCACAAATAGTGTGAAGGACATGTCGTGCAACCAAGCACTGCTGAGGAAAATGAAAGAATAGCATTGTTATAATGAGTGATGGATATATTGGCCAATAGAGCATCAGAAGTACAAAGACAGGTGATGATAACAGGAAAAAGATTAGACAAAAGTGTCTCACAGTGGTAAAAAATGTAGGCTACGTCGTTAAACATCAAAGGAATAATAGGAAGATAGTAGTCTAACCAGTTTGTATGAATTCCTTATATTTGAAAAGTATGTTAATTTATCATTAAATTACTGATTACAAAGGTATGTTGTTATCTTTGTATTTAAATGTATAAGAATAACTTCTTTTGGAATTAGGTATGACAAGCATCTGTTAAATGAACTATTGCTTATCTCCCAGCCTATCCTTGGATTGTTTTCCCAACAAATTCTCTTAAACTCTGACAGTGAAAATAAGGTCTAGAGTCAGGGTGCCTTTTTTTTTTTTTTTTTTAATTTAAGAACTACTAAGTAAGTTTCTTGTCAAATTGGGAATGTCAGAGGAAATTTCTTTAAGAATAACAAAAGTAAACCTGTAAAACACATGAATTATTTTTTGAGATGGCAAACCTCAGAGCATCTGTCATTTTCATGTATTTCATTAAAAGAAATTATCCTTCATCTAGTTCAAGTTATAATTCTAGAAATGTCACCTGAATCGAATTATTCCTTAGAATTTGGCTTATGAAAACTTCATATGTTTTCTTGGTTGGTTAATTTAGGCTTCCAGGGATATAATGGCATTATAATACTATATTTTCATTTTTCCTTTGTAAAGTCCCTTTGTAAAAAAAGATTTCTAACTTTAAATGAGAAACTCTTAGTGCCATGATGTAATCTCAAGGCACTTGTGTCAAGTAGGCTGACTTTATGGAGGACAATTACAGTTTTATATCTTAACTCTGATGCCATATTTATTCTATTCGGACCCTAGGGTACTGGCCTCTTCTCACAGGGTTAAGGAATCTGGGAAAACCTAGAAAAATTATAGATAGGAAGATATTACTTCCTTCCAGGATGGTTCTGGTCACTCAGGAAAAGTGGGATTTGAAGTCTTTCAATAAAATAAAGTATATCAAAGCCAGTTATGAAGTCTTTGCTGTGAACTGAAATAAATTAGATTATGTTATTTCAATGCATGTGCAGTTACTGTTGCTGGAAAATATAGTTACTCTTGTTGGAATTTGAAATACTTGAGTTTGAAATTTTCATTTGTGTAAGGAAAGACATGATAGAAAAGATGATTACAATTAGAGGTGGAGTCCCTCTACCTACCTACAGCCAAGTGCACAAAAAGGAGAAAGAGAAACCTGTTGAATATTATATTGCAGGAAGAGGAATAGAAATTGTTCAGTGAACTGCCTTGATTACCTACTACATGCTATAAGATAATGATAAGAATCTTGCTCCTTTCCTATTTGGGGCAAGGGCTCTAACATTTTTGAAATTAAGAATAAAGAACCAAATTATGTTCAATAATTAGAACAAATAATTATCTTGAAATGTTTTCAGAAAGAGGAAGTAATAAAGAGAAAAACTGACAACAGAATGACAGGAAGAGGGAAACTGGTATCCCAGGGACGCAGAAGATAACTTGGGTATTACTGTATTCTATGCTTCAGATTATCTCTGAAGATGATCAAGGTAGTTTTGTAAGCTGTTGGTACAAAACCAAATGCAGTGTTCATTTCTAAGTATGCGTTTCACGTAGGATATAGGAAGCAGAATTGCATATTTCAGAATTTAACTCAGTGTGTTGATTGTTCTGGATACTTTGCTTGGAATTGAGGAGAGTGGCCTATTTCTCCAAAGTAGAGTGTCAGGTCCCCAAGGAAGGATTGTTTGTCTGCTTTGTTTACTGTAGTATTCCAAGTAACTAGAACAGTGCTTGGAATGTTGTCAACTTTCAACAACAATTTTTGAGTTAAGTTTTATAAATAAGACACTCTATAAATGAATATTCTTCCATTGGGTAGCCAACTGTCCACTCTGGTGCTCATGACTCTATTTTTTTTTTTTATTGAAGAAAAGGTGTAGAGGAAACATTAAAGATGATTTGTACATTCATTTGGAATTTGGAAGAATGGGAAGATGGTAGGACTTTAAATAGGAGCCACAGGAAAAGTAATGAATTTAAGAGATAGTATGATAAATGTAGTTTCAGAAGTGTTGAGTTTAAGATGCCAAACTTGGTCTAGCTTACTGAATTTGTGGGTGAGTAGTTGGACTTAGGGTCTCTTTTACATAGAACTAATAATTGAAGCCATGATTATAGAAGAAATTTGTAGTTGATGATGGCCACCATTTATTATGTCTTGCTATATATCAGGCCTTGTGCACTATGTATGTGCTTAGGGTGGGAAGAAGCTTAACATATTGGATGGAGGCTGGTGAGCTAAGGAGAAGGTAGAATGAGATATGAGAGGTAGACAGGTATCAGGTCATGTGGGACTTTGTTAGTTGCCATGAAGAGTACAGATTTCATCCTAAGTGAAATAGGAAGCCAACGTTTGGAGAGTTTTAAGCAGGAAATTATACCCTGTATGATTTACATCTTAAAAGGAGCAACCTAGTTGCTGTGCAGAGAATATATTCTACTTAGGGTACAAGTAAAAGCAGAAGACCAGCTAATAGGCTTTTGCATTTATTCTCATAAGAGATTTCTGGTGGCTTAGACTGGAGTCCCAGAAGTTCTAGAAGTGATGAGAACTGATTAAATGTGGGATATCTTTGGGGGAGAATTGAACAGGATTTCCTTGTAGATTAGATGTGGTGTTTAAGTCAAAGAGAAATCATAGTGACTTCTGCGTTTAAGAATGAATGATGTTGCTATTTATTTAAATAGCAATGTGTGATGGTGACCTGAACGTGATAATAAATTAAAATAAATGCTGCATGGGAAGGGAGTGATAGTAGAGTTCTCTAGGGAAGTAATTTATGATGTAGAAATGAACCAAATAGGTACACAGGAAGGAACTGATTAAGGCATTAGGGTAGGAGTTAGCTTCCAAAAGCATAAAGGAGACAGAAGACAGAAAATTTTAAATGGAAGTCAGGTGAAAAGCACATATAAAATCATTTGATCCTTAATAAAATGCTAATCTTATTACTATATTCGGTTAGGAACAACTACCTACTAATTGTTTTGTATTCCTTGTAACAACTTTCTAATTTAAATACTTTAACCTTTAATGTGTATGATGTGTGTGATGTATATGTGTGTTTGATACAGATATGTGATACATATATATATTTTTTTTCTTTTTTTAAACAGGTTGTAAGTTCTACAAATGGAGAGTTAAACACAGATGACCCTACTGCAGGACGTTCAAATGCACCCATCACAGCCCCTACAGAAGTAGAAGTGATGGATGAAACCAAGTGTGTATTAATTTTGCTTGTTTTTCTAATTTGTTTTCTTAAACTATGCATGTTTGAGATTTATTGTCACATATAATTATTTCAGAAAATTTTTTTCTGATAATAGGTGCATGACAGATAAGTGGTATACAATACTTACTTTGATCAAGTTTAATATAATGTTATTCTAGTAAATATTTTAATACAAAAATATTTAAGAACTGGCTAAAATTCTCATTTAAAATTACTAAGATACTTTTAGCTTCTGGTTTAGGAGTGTTGCACAAGTTATTGCTGTTTTGTCTGTAATTACAAGAAAATTTGTAGAATGCTGCATGCTTTATTATCAGTTTTAAAAATTAAATTATGATAATGCTGCTTGGAAAAATTAAGCATGAAAAACAACATGATTTCATTGTGGGCTATTTCTGATCATCTTTCTTTCTCTCTCTCTCTCTGTCTCTCTCTTTTTTCGTTTTTTTTTTTTGTTTTGTTTTGTTTTCTTTCTCTTTTTTTCTTTTTTGTGTATAGCTGCCAGAAAGTGTTGAACATGTGGTGAGTTCCCAAGCACAGGCAGGCAGAAATAGCTCCATTGAATATAATTTCAAAGATTTACCACCATTTTGGATTAAAAATAAAACAACTTATAAACATAGAAACTACAATTGGTAAAACATTTAAAAGTATTTGATATTAACATTACCCCTGAAAAGCAAGATAAAATTGTTTGAGGAGCTCTTTTGCCTGCTGCCAACTATTTGCTTCAAGTGACATAAATTTTCAGGCACTTTTTAATTGCGTAGATGGCATGTCAACCCTGCTTGTGCTTGCACATTTGCTTTGTAATAGTTTTTATTTGATATTTTAAGTAGAAAGATAGGTTTTTAAGCGTTCTTTTTTCTGTTTGTAATTATTGACTACATATAGCAGTTCCCCTCTTTCCATAGTATCACTAAAGTAGTATTTCGTGTACTAACCAGTTATTATTATCATTGAATACAGTATTGATAAATTTCATGATAAACTATAAGGAGAGTAATTTAAAAATCCTCCAAATAATTCCTGATAATTGCAGATATTATGAAAAAACAGTATTCTTTCTACTAATACTAGAGAATTTAAATTATTTTCTGATGTTTGTTTTTAGTAGTAGTACCATATTTAAAGGGCTTCTCTCAGTTTCACAACAAATTTTGAGTCAACCTTGGTGTGAATAAAGGAAGTTGCTTAGATTACTAAATTTTGAAGTATCTTACTTATATCCAAATATTATATAATTTGCTAAAGACATGCTTATTTGCTGGTTGTGAAATGAGGAAATTTTTGTGCAGACTTCTTTTTAAAGAGCCTTTGATTAAGAATTCATTTTCTTCAGTTTTGACTGTAGAACTTATTGACAGTGTGACCCAATTTAGTTATTTCATGATGTAATTAGTTAGCTATGTACTTTTGTGTTTTTAAACAAAAAGTAAAGGTATCAGCTTTTGTGAATTTTAAGTGCCAATCAGGAGAGGACAGTTACAAAAACAGGCCTGCAGTGCGGCAGATGAGAGTGCACCTGTCTTTCATAGTTAAGCAGAGGTCGCAGAATATCACTGCTGCCACTTATCTGTTACTTCGTTTCTTTTCCTGTAAAATGATGGCAGTAATACCAACCTCGTAAGTTCTTGAGAAAATTATATATGCTAAATCTCTGATATTTTTGTTTCACACACAGCAGGTACTCAATATCTATTACTGTCTCTACTCACTTCTTCATTACCAGCCGCTTGTGACCTTTCTCATCTGTGTTTTTTCCAGACTTGTACTTGTGCCATTTGTATTTCATATTTTTATTCCCATACCTACATTCTTCTCTGCAACTGGCTGTGCTGTGTTCACATCCTTCTAGAGACTTGCTTTCAATCAGAACTACATTTATCCATTTGATCTTTCAATTGTTGTACTGCTAAGATTTCAGAAGTACTTGCTATTACTCTTGCTCTTAGATTGCAAACAGGAAAGATTGCAGTTGTTTTAACATATATTAATATATGAGTAAAAAGATATTAAAAACTTAGAATTTGTAGAGAAAAAGATTAATTCCTGATCTGGATGATTGCAGAGTGCTTTATAGAGGTGGCACTGAAAAATGACATCATAATTTATTTAGTTGAGATGGTCATAGGTATGCATGTTTATGGGTTTATGGGACTTTCTCTGTAGGCACTGGAGGATGAAAAGGAAGATGATAGAAAGGCTCTTCCTGAAGGAACTGTTTTCTTTTTTCCAGAGTGTCATGTCCATATTTCTTGGCATGACACCAAGGTCCTTCATAATTTTCAGAGTTTGGCCCCTTCCTACCTTTCTAGCTCAGTTTTTCATTCCAAACCCTATATTCCATTAGTTTAAGTCGGATTTTGTTATGTTATTCTCTTTATGTATCTTCTACCTCATGAAACTTTATCAACTTCTTGTATACAAGACCGTTTTCATCTTCATGTCCCCAGTAGCTACATAAATTATTACTAAATAATGTTAAATAATAAGGAATATGTGTATGATGGACTGTCATATGACAGTATAAATAAGAGAAATTCAAAACACTACGCTAGATAATAGAAGCCAAACACAAAAGGCCACATATCATGTGATTCCATTTAAGTATATTGTCCATAGTAGGCACAAAAAATTAGATAGTGGTTGCAGGGAATCATCAAAACTTCTCTACCCCTTCGTGAAAACTTGTCCTTAAATGTATAAAGTTTGTCTTTCCTTTAAGTTCCTTATATCCTGTTAGATTGTGATTAATACATGTGACCCTAATTTCCTTTTCCAGATTGTATCATATGATTATTTTCTTTTACCATTTTAAAGAAAAACTGCTAGGAACTCAAGACTCTCTTTCAGAAGTTATTTCCTTTCTTCCTCCCTATGATCAGCCAAGATCCCTCTTAGTACATCAATTAAAATGTAATTTACAATGGACATTTTAACGTTTTTAAGTTTCCTTGTACCTCACTGGGGCAAATACATGATTTCCAGCTGAAGGAAAATATTCTTTCTGTTTTTATATGAAATGGCCCCTTTGTTAACAATGAGATTTTGCCTTACTTGTTTACTGTAGTTGAGAATTGTTATTTCATGGTGATACAAATGATAGTGCTCTCATCATTCCTTCCAGAAACTTAGGAGGTCCTAAGCCTTTCTTTAGTTTAATCACTTTTTAAGAAGTGTGAAATTGTATTTTTTCCCTTTATTTTCCTTTTCTCTTTCCAATATTGACTAAATAAATTATTGTGTGTTTAATATGATATAGATATATCAAGGCTTACATCCTATTAGGGAAGACAGGAAATACATCAGGGACTTTTATACAACCCTAGCTTTCAATTATAGTCATGTGGGGAGTTTTAAAAATACTCCAGTAACTAGATTATATTTTCAGAGTTTCAGATTTAACTAGTTGGTCTCTGATGGGGCCTAGTTTTCAGTATTTTTAAAAAGTCTCCAAGGTGTTTCTAAGGAGCAACCAGTTGATCTAATATTGCATGACAGGAGTGGAACAAAGTGTTCAGAGAACAGAGTAGACTTCTGAGGTGTTCAGAGACGTCTTCTAGGAAAGGGTACATTTGCAGTAGCAGAGATGAACAGAGTCAGAGCAAAGAGGTTGAAGAAAGATGTAAATAATATAGGGCAAGGGTAGAATGGAGCAAGTTTGAGGGTTAACCCATGTCAGTGTAGAGAACTGAGAATAGGCTCTGTGCCCACTCTCAAGGGACTTTGGTAACCAAGTAAAGAAATGTAGATGTTATCTTTGTCAGCGTAAGGAAAGCAAGCTGTGATGATTTAAAACCAGGAAACAGTATAATCAGATTGAGCATTAGGAAAATTAATTTGGCAGTAGTTATTTCCTGGCACTCATCAAATTGCAGAAAATGGCTTAAAATATAAATTAAGTTTTCCTATGAATATAGATAGAGAACTTATATTTCAGGTCAGTAGTCTCTAGTAATTAAATGATTATTTTAAAAATGTATTAAGATAACAGTCTGGGGTTTGTCCATTTAATCTCTAAGTCTGTTCAGGACTTTGATAGTCTCTGGAATTGTAAAGATTAGCAAAGCATGATATGTTTCCTTAAGAGATCATTTTATGAGGAAGAGAGAAGCATTGAAATTATAGTACAAAGCGCTAAAAATTGTGGAACTGGTGTTTGGGGGAGGATAAATGAATTTTAGGTGCAAGGAAGACCATGTGTAAAGATAGAGATGTGAAGGATCATGTGGAATTTTCTAAAAATGGCAAGTAATGTTTGTTTTAATTAACTTCCTTCCCTCTTTCCCTTCCTCCCTAGTGGAAGATGAGACTGAAAGGAGTATGGAAATAGATTGGGAGACAGATTTTGAAAGGGGCAGATTGGAGAGAAGATTGACTTAAAATGGGGAATTCTGTTAAAAGGCCGTAAGGAATGGTAGAGACAAGATGAATGTTTCTGAACTAAGTTAGTCTGAGCAGATGGGAAAATTTTGCAAGTCATCTCAGACTGCAAGACTAATTGTGAATGGAAAGAATGAAATTGGCGAAGGTCTGTATGTTCCCATTTAGAGTACTTAAGTGGCTGGTCTTACACTCTGATCTGAATTCTTCTTGCTCAACTAAACAGTTTCTCATTTTTTTTAAATTGAGAGATCCAAAGACAGGAAATGACACTTTAGATGTTATGTACTTTTAAATGAAAAAAAATCCTTCATCAGCATAGAAAGGTAGGTTCTGTATACTCATCACCCCACGTCAGGAAAGGCTAGGTTCTGAAGTCCTAGGAGAATATCTTCTGGAAGATGCACATGTCTCTCAACCAGGGAGTCATTGTAGGAGGGTTAAATATCAACTTCAGATGCTGACAGGAAAACATGTTTCAGTCTTTGGGTCGATTTGAGAAAAGCAGGAAAACAAAGGAAATGCTAGAAGGTGAAAAAGGTAATGAACAAAAGGGAAATGATGGTGAATATTAGTAGCAAAACCTTGGCCCTTACCTTCTGTGTTTTCTGAAGGTTCCAGACTCTGATCCATGATGATTTCCTCTTTCCTGGCTAATAGCATTTAAAGAAACAACCTTAGAATTTATCAGAAACAAAATTTAATATTTATTCCCAAAGGATTTTAGAGAGGAGATGTAGCTTTAAAATGTGAGGTTAACTAGAAAATGATTGTGTCAGAACCCCAAGCTGCCTTGCGAAAGCGTGTTGACCCACTGGGACCATCTCGGGAATTACAAAGAAAGAGCCAAGAGGTGGGATGGGGGGTTTGCAGCATTGACAAAAACTTGATTTAAGTGTTTGGTAAGCTTAAGAAGTTGTCTAGATCTGAAAAGTATGAACCAATGTGTAAGAAAATACAGTCACTGAACAGTCAGAAGCGAGAAGAAAAAAAATACGTTTAAAAATGTTATAGGTGTGAATAATTTTCTAAGTTCAGGTAATTAATAAAAACAATGTGCTCTTATAATCTGTAAGAACTGTTGTATGTGCTAGTCCCTTGCTATTATTTGCAGTAATTATTAACAGTAGCTGGTGCCCTTAATCCCTCCCCACTCCCTTTAACCATAACAAGCGCTAAAATTGCATTGTTTCTTTTTACACATTTGCCTGAATCATAAATCAAAGGCACGAATCTGCGTAGTATCAGCAGTGTTCAGCTATAAGAAGGCACAGGTCCACTTAGTATCTTTGGAGCTCTGGATCTGAGGCTTCATAGGATATAGAGACACCAAAAGGGTAACCTGGCAGTATATCTGGAGAGCAGTGCTTCTTAACTTTGGGATTCGGACTCCTGTAAGAGTCTGGCGTTAGCCATTTTTCTTCAGAAAACCCTTACTTAGGCACTAACATCATCATTTAGTGAGGTTACACCAGAGTTTGTTACCAGTAGATAAGAACTCTAGATTTAGAACATGCTTTAGAATTTTGACAAGGCTTTTACTCTGAGTTAGTTGCATTTCTAAAGCAAATCATTTAGTCAGTAAATTAAATGGGTGCGAACTTTAATTTGTTGAGCTATATCTGTGAGAAAGTCTTAATAAAGCTTTCATTCTGGTGCAAAGGAAGGCAATATGTATACAACTAAAAGAATTTCAAAGTGGTAGTAATGAGAGGAAAATAAACCAGTAACATGGTAGAATATTATCAAGCAGTACTGTTTTCAGATTGAGTACTTGAGTATTGGAGATAATTGAGATGAGACAATTCGTTAGTCATTAAGGCTGTAAACCAACCGTTTCAGAAATGACAGTTGTATTAAGAAATCAGCCACAGGGTAAAATAGCAGTTTACTTGTGAACTTCTCTGTATGTTTGTATTTTCAATGTCTCTGTGGTTAGGTACATGCACAGCAATAAAGCAATGCTGCCCTCTGGTGGTAGTCACTTTAATAAAGGGCCAGCTTTACTTTTGCAAATCTCTTGTAAGGGTATATGGTATAGTGGGATTGATTTCTGAAAAAATGTCATTTTTTAGTTGTGTTTGAGTAAAGCACTTCTGTCATGAGAATTCATTTAAAAATCTTTACTCAAATAAGTTTTTGCCGTGTTTTTCTGAATTCTGTAAGGCTTATGTTGTCGAGAGAAAGGTTAAGAAATGAGAACTTGACTCTCAGAACTGAGAGTAATGCCAGAAAAATAAAATAGGCAGCATGAGTTGCTAATAAAGTTGTGGAAATCCTTGAACTTGAGCTTGTTTGTCAAAACTTCTATTACATTAAGTCTCCTATTCTTAAAAACTTATATAACTTAAAATGCCTTTTTTTTTTAAAATAGAAAACGCATTTTAAGAATGTACTTCAGGATTTGAAATGGCAAGTGATAATATTTAGGAACAGTAAATATTAAATATTACATTAAATAACTAGCCATTAAATATTTAAAACTATTTAATAATTAATAAATTTTCACTGAAATATGACCAGATTCTTTAGTATTACAAATATAAATATTTGGCATGTTTCTTCTAAATACCAGTTATAAAAAAAACTGAAGATAAAAAGTTATAAAAAAACTGAACATAAAGTTTTATTTTCTACCATGTATGAATGTACATCGAAGCTACATGGCATTTATTATGCTTAGCTTGTGGATCTTGAGTTAATATCCTTTTATGAATGTGGATTGATGAGAATTACAGGAGCATCTTTTTAAGATTGTAGCACGAGTGATCTTTGAATTGACAGCTTTTGGGATACACACACACGTGTGCACGTGTTCAAGGATAGCTGACATGTTTGTTTGCATGTACCAAAAGTAATTTCAAGCTCCGTAATTAGAGGCAAATGAAAGGTTGCTTTTTTGTTCGTTGTAAAGTAGTGCCTGTCATGTGAGAGGCTCTGAAAAACTGAGTTTTTTTCAGGTGCAGAAGAGGGGAAAAGCCACACTCTTCATACCTTTGTTTGAAGGAATGCTAGGTTTTTAGGTTGTATTGGAGGGAGGTGGAGGCAAAGGTATGGGGGAAGGAAGTAGAGGAGGGAAAGAAGATTGATTTTCATTTTTAACTTCTGGAGTGAGTGCTGATCAGTGATTCTCATTTAACTTTCAGTTCATACCAGCCTCAGCATCATTCTGTAGCAGCTGTGATGTGTTGTGTCTTACCATGACTAGGAGAATTTGCTGTGAGAGAAACTGATTTTCTCAGAAATCCTGTCTAGATTTTTTTTCACCTGGGAATAAAAATGAGGACTACATTTTTTATCTATATAGTTTTTAAATTATAAAATTGAGTCACCTTGATTATGCTTTTTTCAGTATTTTGTGTAATTTTACTTGAAAATAACTTAAGATAAACTTGACATTCTTTTGCACTTAATTAAAAAGTGCCAGTCCTGACATGCTACTTAATGTCTTTTCTGTCTTCCAGTTTGTAGGTATGACGGGAAACGTGTGGGAAAATATTCGTTAATGAATGTATTTTGGATTTCTCTTTTTAACTTTGGAATAGGAAATGATTCTGACTGAAAGTGAAATGCCCATATTGGGATCATTATGCCATCAATAGTTTTGGCAAGCATTATAAATGTCGGGAAGAAAGGGAGCGCTGTGTGGTCTGAGCTTTATAAACGCGTGCCAGTGCCAGACATTATTTGAGCATCCTAAGTAAAATGTCATTGATTAGTGGGGCTCCGAGCGCCATAACTTCTTAAATTCTTGGAGCAAAGCCTTTTGAATCTAGTGACTCCTTTTTTATGTTGCATGAATGATTTTTATAACTGAAAGGTGTGTGGAAGAGATGTAACTGTATAACTCTGCTATAGTTTGACTAATACGTATGCTTCACTGGTAAGTTCACTGTTCATATTGAGCTAGCGTGTGGCTTTTTATAACCATTCAAGTAAATGTGACTCAGCTTTTGATAATGTTAGTGCTTTTGTGATAAAGAATATTTCCTTCATCTGCAGGTGCTGCTGTTTTTTTAAACGAAGGAAAAGGAAAACCATACAACGCCACAAATGACTCTGGAGACAGATCATGGGGAGTTACTTAAATGTTCATCTGCTGTCTTGTGATTAAAATCATCTCTCTAGTGACCACATATATTTTCAAGGACTCACTCTTGGAAACAAATATGTCGTACTTTCATACTTCATTTTGTGGTTGTCTTATACTCATTTTTTTTTTTTTCAAATTTAACTTTTATGGAAGCTTTAAAATTTGTCAAAACATGAGTGCTTTGCCCCTCAGTGAGTGGAACGGACCAGTGCGGTGGTATTGATGAGTACAGTTCTGGGGACACTTTTCAGACACTCTCCTGTTGTAGTGAGCAGTACAGTATCTTAGCTGTCAACCAACAGCTGTATACCTAATTTGATTTTTTATTGTCTTCTCTAAGAGCATAAATAAGCAGGAATTTTCTTTCTAGTGGATAATGCAACCAAGAGCTCCCCAAATATTAGAAAAAGGTTATTCTTTGAGAAGTTCATATTTTGTGATATCTGCATTGATTTCAGTATTACTGATGGTACTGTTATTCATGAGTCATTTTAACATTCTCTCTTTGAAATCATGGTACAGTCACTGCCCAGAGGTACTGAGGAAAAATCTCTGTGGACTTGGTAGATGGTGGTGGTAAAATGAATCACAAGAAGTGTGGGAAATACGAGCTCTGCTTTGGTTGCCACCACCATGTGAAGTACAGTGTTGCAGAAGTGGCAAAAGTGCTTATTTTTTAAAAATGCAAAAATATTTGTATACTATAACTTTATGCTTCCAGACAATAATGTATGTTAAATAGCAAGAAATGAACTCATTGAAAAATGATATACAGTGGAGTTTTTTTCTTTTTTTTAAATACACTAAGGAAAATAAATAAATGTGAACCTTGTTGCAAGGTATAAGGTTGAAGGCGGAGGAGATCGCACTGAAACCTACTGCTGAGTAATTACATTTCCCTTTAGCAGAAAACTTTTGGATGTGCCATGCAGTGGTGTCTGCTTATTATTTTGTTCTTTGATAAGAAAAAGACCCCCAGCAATAAAAACTGGGTCACTCTGTTGCCCTCTGTGCACATTATTCTCTTGTATTCAACTTTGCTAGTTCTCTGGAATTTTCCTACTCTTTAGCATAATTTTGATGATTGAAAAATATTTTGGAGAGGATGGGTCAGGTGCTTTGCCTCCATAGTCTTTTGAAGTGCCTGCATATGAATAGCGTAACAGTTGTGTAAAAAGGAAGCCCATTCCACTTTTCAAGTGTGCTTTGTTTTAAGCCATAAAGACACAGGTTACTTTTGTCACATTCTGCTAGCCAGAATTTTCAAGAAGGATCAGAACAAAAAAACTGGCTGGAAAGAAAATTATTTTGATGAAATTTCATGTTCATCTTCGATTTATGAAATTGTTACTTTGTACTTCCATGCAGTCTCTTATTTGTCTTTAAGTGTGGTATGCTTATTTATTTTTATTGTCTCAAGGTAACATTTAAAATGTGTATTAAAGTAAATAAATCACATTTTTTTCATTATTACATTTACAGGGATTTAATTGTACTTTGTAATTTATTTTTCTTACTAGCCAAAAGTTCAGTGCATTGTTTTTGATGAATTAGGCACCCATATGTACACCATAAATCAGGACATTGTTTATCATTGTTACTTTGAATCCTATGAATGATCTTTTCTTCATTTTCAAGACCTACACTCACCCTGGAAAACATTTGCTGTATAATTTGGTCAATAGTTTCCATTCTGTGTATTTGTATACTGTCGTGATGTCTTAAACTACAGGAGTTACATACTGAGTTTTTATTTTTGTTTGCTTTGAGCAAGGTAGATGGATGTTTTGGCCATTATAATGTGAAACCACTTCTTTCTTTACAGTATTTGACCAAATTTGTTTGTCTATGATATTTGTAAATACATGCGATATCTGTATTTCTTATCATAAGCCTATTTAGTTTTATTCTCAGTAGGGTTTTTCGGATTGTACAGTGTTTATATGATCTGAACTCCTTATACATAAGAAGGTGTGTATATTAATCCAATTATGGACTTAAATATTTTAAAAGTATAAATACCCTTATTTGCTGCAAAGACCAGTGTGTAGACATTTGCTTTTTAGCAATATTTTTAAGTGCTCCATTTTAATGCCGAGGAATAAGTCTTTTGGCAACACAAACTGGTCAATAATAGGTAATGCAGGTATGTTCAGGTTAGGCCAACAATGTTTTGCATTTTTATGCTTCTTTTCTGTCAACACTAATGAAGTCAACATTGCCTGAATGTCTGAATAATGAAACACATCCCTGTTTAAAAGTATGTAACTGAAAAAGAAATAAAAAATAAAGGTAGTTTTTCTAAACTTGCTCTTTCTACTTTCCTCTAATTATGAATAATGCCATTCACTATGGTAGGAATTTTAATAATTCATATAAATATTAGACTGTTGTATGTGGGAAGCAGAGGTAAAGGAATATGCTTTTGGATTTTTGGTTGGTTGGTTTGGGGTGAGTTGGGTTGGGTTGGTTTTACTCTTCTTTGTTGGAATGTAGACCAGGAAGGATCTAAAATGATTTTGTTTTTATTTTATTTTTTCTTATATTTCTCTAAACTACTTAATAGAGCAATTAGGTAAAGCTATCTTCTAATAAACTAAGATAAATAATTTTATTCCATTTTGAAAATGAAGTCACACTGCTGTATTCTCAGAAGCTCAGCAGTATTAATCCAATTGTAAGTGAATAGTTTTAATCATTGCAGTTCACACATATTTGCAACAGTAACTCAGCTAATCATTATGCTAGATCTTTTAAGGGGTTTTACCAAATGATATTAATGGTACTGTATTTGTAGGTAGGCAAGGCAAAGGAGCGTGTAATAGTGTGTCCATTAAACAGCAGAGACATTAAGAAGCCAGAGAAGCACCAGGCAGTGGTGGTACATACCTGTAATCTCCTGATGTCCAGGAGCTGAGGTAAGAGGATTGAAAGTTCAAGCCCTGTCTTGGCTACTTGGTGACTTAGCAAGACCTTTCTCAAAAAAATAAAAGGTCTGGGGATATAGCTCAGTGAGAAGGTTCTGGGTTCAATCCCCAGTAACTAACGCACACACACGCCCCAAAAAGCAGAAGATTCTGAAGATTACACAACCCTTTTAAAAGGCCCAGTCTAGAAAAATTTGAGTTTCAATCTTAGTGATTGAATAGTTGGGTTAGTGAGAACATTTTGAACTGCCAATAATAGAAATTTAATGTGGCTTAGGTAAAAGAAAGTGCATTATCTCATTTAACTGCAAGGTCCAGTTAAGTGCAGTTAATGCACTTTAAAAAAAACTGTCATGTTTAGTCCTTTTTTCAAGATAGGAAGCTGTGTTTTTCTGTATCTCTTGGTTTTGCATTTCACTCTGCTGTTTTCACTTTCCAGGTAAACAGTAAAGTGGCTGCTCAGAAGCCTAAGACATTTTACCATCTTAGTAGCCACAGTAAAAAAAGAAAAAAAAAAAAAAAACAGAACAAAACCATTTTTCTCAACCGTTCCAACAAAGTCCCAGCACTGCTACCCCCTCCCCCTGACTGGTTTACATGCCCACCACTGAGACGATTACTATGGAAAAGGGAAGGTTTTTTTCCCAATGATTAGCCTGTCATGAACCCTCCTTTAGAAGACACTTGGACTGAGAAATGAGGTTGAAGAGGTTTCACTCAAAAATAAAGGATATTGTAATTGGGAGGGTGAATAGCCGCCGAGCAAGTAAAATAAACAGAAATTGAGGCTATTTTATACTTAAGCAGTGAGAAAACAAATTTCCACAAATATATTTTTAGTGAAATTCAAAATATATTAACACTTAAATGCATTTTTATAATACCAGTCTATTAATGTTAAGAATTTAATTATTTTGAAGGACAATATTTCAGCTTAACAGTTTAGTTGATTTTGGATTAATGGAAATTTCCTTTACAGTAGTATTGAGGTCCAAAAATGCAATTGGAACTATAGTCCAGTTTGGAAAATATATCCACTGCAAATCTGTGAGGATGGAGATGTTGCTTCTTGTTTAAACTTGACAGCATGGGGATTGTATAAACCAACTTGATATTACTTGTGTTTTAAATAACAGTTATCATCAAAATGGCTTTGTTGCAGTGTGCCACATGAAAGTGCTATTTTGCACTGGAACTTTAGTGTTGAATTTATGAAGAAACATCAAGACTGCAGCAAAAGCAAATTTCCAAATCTATCCAGTGTTCAGAAATAGTAATTGCCATTCTTCTCATTCATGAAAATTTCAGTCTTGTTCCAAGGTTAAAAAAAAATTAAAACTTTGCCTATACTGTCAAATTGCTGCGTAGTTGCCTAAGTCAGGATACTCTGCTTTGATTCCTGACAAAACTTAACAGATCTGACCATAGTTAAAACTTTACTAATCCAGTTACATGATAGATTCAGATATTTCTCACAGACTGCTTACTGATGGATAGCACAATGGATAACTATCAACTTAAAAGCTTTGTAAATTTGTCCTAAGTTTTTTTTGTGTGCGTGTGTTTTCTCCTTCAGCTGTATTTCTGCCACTGTCAATCTGCAAAACATCTTAGCAGCTTCCACTTCAGGTTACACTGAATTGGTATTTTCTCAGCTTCTTTAAAATTATTGTTCCATGTAGTGTTCCATGTAGAGTGCTATCATTTCAATCTTAGCATTGATTTCTTAAGTAAACAACAGCTAAGCAGGATTGGTAATATCCAACTCATCAAAAGCCAAGGGAAACTACCTAAAATGATATGCCTATTTTTAAATTGATGGTCGATGACACTGCAATGATCTAATGTCTTTGAGCAACTGTTTCTGCTAAAAAGCTAGTAATCATAAGCAAGTTTGTTTTCTGTGGATGCACTTTCTGGCTGCTGCAAGAAAACACAATTAATTCTAACACACCCTTAGTAAATACCTTTCTTTGGCTAACAAATGAGCTACTTAGAAAATTATTTTGTACCTTTATTCTCATTTTTTTGTCTGTGAATAAATTCAGCTGTGATGAAATCTTATGTTTTAGTTTTCTAATTGTTTTGAGTGTTGCTTTCTTACTAGTTGGAAATACCATGATGAGCAAAGGAAGACCCGTTAGCCTGGTAATGTTGACATATATTCCTACAGCACAGATAGAGTATGGTTGCATAATCAACACAGTGCTTTGGTTTAATTATATAACAAAATAGTGCACATTACTTGGGCCTTAAAGTACAACACTCTTTGACATGATGAATATGCACTAAAAAATAATAAAATATCTGCATGATAGTATTGTGGCACTTGAACTACTATTGCGCTTTTACTGCGATTGACAGTGCATTGAACAGCATTGCAAAGCAGTGATCGCACCATGTATGGTCTTTGTCAGAACTATTTAACTCTGCTTTTGAGCATGAAGTCAGAGACAATTTTTAAAAAATGAGTGTGACTATGTGCTAATGAAATTCATTTATAGACATTGAAATTTGTATTTCATACACATTTTATATGTCATGAAATATACTTTTGATTGTTTTCAACTATTTAAAAATGTAAATACCATTCATAGTTCATGAGCTGACCAAAGTCAGGAAGCAGGCTGGATTTGTTTTACAGACCGTAGTTTGGCATTCTCTGTTCTAGAGTTCATTGAAAACATGTCAATATTTAAAGTAAATTATATCTAATCACATAAAATTACTTAACCAAACTATGACGTTTGTTCCCTGTCACCAAAGGATGGAACATCTTGAAATAGCATCAAGAATTATAATATTTTTAAAAATATGGGTTTAGCGATTTAGCTCAGTGGTAGAGCGCTTGCTTGGTAAGCACAAGGCCTCAAGTTCAATCCCCAGCAACCCCCCCCCACACCCACACACATACAAAAGTACCATTGTACATATGGGGGAGTTAGAAATAAAGCAAAGTAAGTCTGACTCCCATATGAACTTGGATGCTGTGACACTGTGTAGTCTCAGAAAGAACATGAATTTTAGGATCAGACAAATAGAATCTGAATCCAGACTCCTTTACTTGTGGAAATTGGCAAGTTATTTGACTTCTTAGCTTTTTTTCTTGCCTCAAGTTGGAGATAATACATACTTGAATTGCAGCATATTGTGAGGTTAAGCAAAATCTTTGTTAATATATTGAGAGGTTTCCATCCAAATGTATAACAAGTCTGGCTCCTGGATTAGAAATCTTTCATGACCAGGACTACTTGTACTGAGTACTTATTCTTCAAGAAAGGCAGTTTGGTAAAGTAAGATAAGCTTCGTTGGGACACATTTTAAGTGAAAAATGGCTCTGAATTTTAGGTTTTACGCAGAATTAATGATGGCTTGGGGTAACTGATTTTCAGCTACTAAGAGAATATAAGACCCTGAAGGAAAGATGGCGTGATGGGCTGAAGACTGAAGTGGGAAGACATCAGTACATAGAGTGCTATGGATGAAGACTTGAACTCTGCAGGGGTATAAACTAGTTAGTGTTTTAAACATTGTTCTGATACTTGGTGACTATATGGCCTTGGGCAAGTTGCTAATCTCTCTAAGGGTTAATTTCTTCCTTTTAAGAAAGAAGTTAATAGAATTCATTTCATGGAGTTTTGATGAGGAAGATGTGATATGTTGAATATAGGAATGTTCCTGGCTCACTGTAGGTACTCACCAAATGATAGACTGTTTTTGGCTGTTCAAGCCAAGGAAAAGATAATGTGGAAACACCAATGATATTTTATCAGTGTGAAACTGGCACATCTCTGCAAGTATGATGTTTGTAGTGAGCAACAAATCAATGAGGAAATTGAATTGTAAAAACAGAAAAAAGTCTTCTGTGAGATGAAAATGATTTCATTAAGTAGGTATTAAATGTCTCTTTTTTGTCTTCTTCCAATTCACTAATGGCACAGTGGCCTCAGAGAAAGATCCCTTGTATGAGGGACAAACTACTAACTGGCTACATCACTCAATCTTTCTGGAACTCGATTTCATTTGTATAAGGAAACATTTCTTTCAAGAAATCTAACTCATGACTCTGTGAAGATGGTTCCGTTAGTCTTTGGCATCCTTACAGAATGTGTCAAGCAAATGAAATGATGGATGTGCAAGATTCATTTTTCTGTTTCTGATTCCTTGTTTTGGCTTATATCTGGTTGTAGCCCCAAAGCCTCATGCACTCATAGGCAGAGCTTCAGGAAGTGAGTCAATCATGGGTGTGTGATTTTGGGTTAGCCCACTGATTGGTTTGGCATGGTCTTGGTGTGGATAATGGACTTACTAAAGAAGGAAGACCCACCCTGAGTTTGGGTGGCACCAACCAATAGGCTTGTACCCTACATGAAATAGGGAAAGAAGGAAAGCTTTTGGCTTCTCGCGTGCCATACCATGAAGTATTCTCCTCTGGCATGCTCCTCTGCCATATTGCTCTATCCTGGAACCAATTAACTGCAGACTGAAACCTCTACAAACTGTGAGCTAAAATAAATCTTTTCTCCTTTAACTAGTGGGTGTCATGTATTTTGTCCCAGCAGCAAGAAAGTAACTAAGACTCTCCTTGTATCTAAGCCCACACCTACTCGTTGCTTGGTATTCTTCCTTCAGTAAAATAATGCATCAAACCCCCTCCAATCATAAGACGTAAGTAGAATGACCTCCTTGATTCTGCTGTCCAGTTATTTCTCGTTCTCCTTTCCTCAAGCTGCAATATTCCAAGGCTTAAATTACCTGGGTAACATGACCACTGCATAACCCCCAAGGCTGTGCGCCCACCAGCTGGCAAGCCAAAGTTGGGATGGTAAATGCTGTGCCATTTCACCTCATTTGAGATTCAATTTTTGTTTTGTGTAAGTATATGTAAATATAAGGACAAATGGAAAAATTAATAGATTCTTTTTGTAGGACAGTGAGTAAAAGGTTCAGAACATCCAGGGACACATTTAGTGAGAGAAGCTTTTACATTTTACTTAAAGTAATACAAAGTTATTATTGGATGTGATTTTGTTCCTTAAATTGTATTAAAAACCTAAAGAGTGAGAACAGCCAAATAAGAGATTGCTTTTGACTGAGCTCTATGATTCAGTCTGATATCTCCTTTTTTTAAAATACTGAAGACCAGTAACAATGATGACATTAAAGTTCAATGTTTTCTTTCACATTTAGGTCACTGAAAAGCAAATTTCATTTATTCTGTATTGGAACTATTCAAAGATGAAAACATTTAAAAGTTTTCTTGATGCAGAAAAAGATAAAATGGAAAGCTATTGTGTGATTTTGTTTCCTAGGCTGGCTGTGAAATAACCTCTGGACAGTAGAAGAGCAGATCCCAGAAGAAGGAAGGATGATGGCCTTTCAGCCAGAGGTGGGAAGCCTTGCAGGGTCTTCCAGGACACAATTGACTGAGAGATGTGGATGGAGAGGAGAAACTTTCACTTTTTAACACAGTTTTTCTTTTTAAAAATGGTGAGATCATGAATGAATTTTGTTTTAGATTTTTTTCAGTATTTTTCCACGAAAATTTGAGACCAATAAAAGGTGAAGAAACAGAGTAGGTTGTTTGGGTTTTCTGCTAAAAAAAATTGTGTGAAAGGAAGAGAAATAGAGGAATAAGTGGATGGGGAGCAGGAACTAGGAGAGCACTTGGGTGTGCGTGTGTATGTGTGTGTGTGTTTGGGTTTGGAAGAGCTTGACTATGTTTGTTTACTGAGCAAAGACTCTATTAATGGGGGTATGAGGGTGAGCTCAAAACCACCATGGAGAATAGTGTGTAGGAAAAGAATCGTGAGGACTTAAACTAGGATTCCAAAGCAAGGAGAGGGTGGAAAGGAGAAGGGGTTGTGCAAATTAGGTCTTCATAATGATGATGTCCTTAAGGGAGGTGAGACAGCTAAGGGATTGGCTGTTGTAGTGTCTTGTTGGAGTGAAATGTAAGTGAGCCCAGAGGAGGAGGCTGCCCACAAGTTGCTATTCATCTGAGAGAAAATGGAACCATCAAGGGCCCTGGTGGTTCTCAAAAATGTCAAGCCCAAGCATAATCATTTGAAACTTAGTTTTGTTAATAGTATTTCCTACTCATTGGCTTCAGTTTTCCTTCAGGCATTGTATAAAGTTACTGACATAAAATGATTTAAATTATAAACTCGTGTTAAAATGAAAGAAATTTTTCCCCTTCTGCTGTAAGGATCCACTTTAAAAACCTTTTTATATAAGAAATGTTTCATAAGCCAATTACTCTTTCAAAGAGTCTGGTATTATAAGAGACATTACGCATCTAGCTGACATTTCATGAGTGCTCCATACATTGTTTTTGGTATAGATACAAAAGCTTAATTAGCTCGAGATCTAAAAATTCGGCGCTAATGCAACTCAACATTTTACTTTCAGATATGTATACACCACAAATTGTAATTTCTATGTATCTACATTATAGAGGTTGTAGACAAAAGTTTTTCCAAATCAAATGTTAACCAAAGTAAAAAAAATGGAAATTCATAAAATTCCATTGCTTCAAGCTGGTTTTGATAATGAAAAACTAATGACTAAAACAGGAAAATGATTTGTATTCCTTTGCTATACATTTATTGATGAAATATACATTTAAAATTTTATAACAAAGCAAATTTCATGTTTTAGTCAACTAAGAGTACGGGTCCATGTGCTTATTTAGACACAAATGAGTAAGTTCCTATTTGCATGGAAGTCTAGTAGTCATTCCTTATTTTTCCCTTTCCCTCTTTATCCAATCTGTCACCCTTTCTTGATTTTTATTATTGCTGTTGTTATTATTATTATCTCATATCTTTCCACTCAGTCATTCATTCTCAGTGTCACTTCCTTAAGTCCGGGTGCCTGGATCCTTGCAACAGCCTTCCACAGAGGCTCCTCAGCCAAGCATGGTGACACATGCCTGTACACCAGGTTACTGGTGTGGGACGATTGCTTGGGCACAAGAGTTTGGGACCAGCTTGGGCAGCACAGAAGGACCTCATCTCAAAAATAAGCAAGCACAGAATCTCAGTGGTTCTGGAAACATGCTCCCCACCCCAGACAATACTGTCACTGTCGTCAGGGGTCAAGACCCAGCACTGCCCTTCTAGTGGATCCTCCAGGTAATTCTGATGCTTGTGAACATTTGAGAATCTCTATTTAAAACGACTATATTTCAGTTATTTAAATTTCTTTAATGGAATCTGGATCTCCTGGGTCTCTTACTTTATTTGGGTATCTTGCAGACTGCAATCAAGATGTTGACTGGGATAAGGTCATCCTATTATAGACAAATAAGTGATGTAGAAATATCACAGGCAGTCAGATGGAGCTGGGCCTCAAGGGAGTCACTACAGAAAGCCAGGCCTCAAGATACAGATGGAATGACCAGAGCTACACACCTGCCTGTGGGATAAACAGTGAACTGAAGATTACACTTAGCCTATCCAATAAAGTCTAGACAGACATCAGTCACCCAGGTGGGTGACTAGGACCTGCAGATCCACCTCATCCTGGAATGTCTTTGTTCTTTCCATGTCCATTTGCTACATGACCTGCTTCCCCATTGGATCAGTATTACCGGGGCAGCTATACTTTTAATCTAGTTAGTTGATCATAGTTTTGACCCACGTTATACTTACCTCATGATTTTGCTGTATAACACCTATGAAAAGTAGAATTTGTTGGCAACCCATTGGGTCCCCTCCTGTCTCTCAGGGGTTATCTCTCAATAAATTTTCTTCCTCTTAACCTCTGTTGTTCCTTAGAATTCATTCTTAGAGTTTGGGGAATGTGAACTTGGCATATCTGACATCTAGCAGGTTAGGAGTTATATTTTTCTGCTATATTAATCCTAAGTCCTGATTGGAAAAAGGCCTGTTGACTCTTAAGCTGTCAACATTCTTTAAAGACAGAATTCAATTACTTATGAGCTATGGAAGCTGAGAAAAGATAGACTCGTAGCAAAACAAAGAATAATACGTAACCTAGTCAAGGAAGAGACAACCCAAAGTTTTGCAGTATTATATTGATTACGAGCATGTCACAGAGCCCACATTGAGAGGAAGGAATTACACACAGGCATGATAGCAGAAGGGAGGGATCTCTGAGTGTTGTATCAAAAGTGGCCCACCCCATATGAAGTCGATATCCGGCAAAGGGAAGGTTAAAGAGGAAATAACAAGGTCAAAGCTTGTGAGAAAGAGAAGAGACCAAATACAAACTTTTGGCATAGGAGAAATATCTTGATCAAAAGATGATGATGAGACTCAGGGACCAGATCAAAGAGAGGTTTAAAAATATGCCCAAAATCTAAAATACTATGGTTTTGAGTATTTCTCAATTGCCTTCATAAATGGCAATGCTTGGATATATTAGATCTAAAAGTACAGAATACCATCTTGTCTGAGAATAATTGTTGCTGAGAGAAAAAGCTGCTTAAGTGAATTTGAATAAAATACAAATCATTATTTTATAATAAATAGGGACTTTAAGAAAGTTTTATGGGTTTGGTGGGTCTTTATTTACTTTTTTTATCAGAAAAGAGTTATTTTAATTTTCTATTGAACATTCTTCAAAAGCATTATTTTTATCCCATATATGAGTTATAAGAAATAACAGAATTAGAAAAACTAGGAAGAACGATAAATGAAGATAATTAGTTAACCCAAACAGGAAAAAAGACAGAGAACTATACAAACACAAATTAATCAGATTATAGTCCGAGATCTGTGCATCTGAAAACAAACTTTATATGTCCAATTATTTTTAGCAATAGCATTTTATGACTCTACTACCCTGATTTTTCAGGAAGGAATGTCATTTAAAACATAATTTTACTTTAAAAATGGGTCTGTGTTCATCTATAAATGTTCCTCCCACAGCTTTGATCATATTTCTTTTATTGGGGAGAACGTTTCTTTTTGATGGCATAAAATGCAAAATTTTAAAGATTTGTAAGGCCAGTACAGAATTTTAAGAACTGTTAGTGAGAAATCAGTGAAGACCATCAACTGCATAACACTAATTGCCGCCCAGCTACTGGTATTGTTTCTTTCCTAGTTCTCCCAAAGAAAACTCTCAGACAGGCTCTCCCACAGGATAATCCTTAAAGATACTTCTAAGCAAAACGAGAGCTTTAGTTTACCTAGTTTTTAGATTTTACTCTTCCTACTTTTATTCTGAAACTCAAATTTACCCCCAGCCATAATTACCATATTAACGTTGTCATGCACATTTATATGCAGTTCCGCAGAGCAGTAGTCTACAGCAGGCTCTGCCCCCAGAACCTAGGAAATACGGCTGGTCACGCCGTGGAACAACTACGCTATCTCGTATTATTTGCCAACGTGTAGTTTCAGTCTAAGTTCTGACAATGAAATATATATATCTCATCTTGATTTTCCAAAGTTGCCAAAGGGAGTTAGTTCACAGCTTGGCTGTGCCCGGCTGAAGCTGAAGATTCTGGAACTTCATCGCCAGGCCCGTGTTGCCAGTGACGTTCAATTGACCTTGAAAGAAGGCCGACTGAGGGCTCATTTTACCAGTCATCGGAGCCGGCGAGTCTGAGTCAGCCATGGTGATGGTGCAGTCCGCCTTACCTGAGTTCGGAAGCACCTATCATTTACCGTTCTTCACATCCACGACCCAGATGGCTTCTTTACCCCCAGGACCATCCTTCACCTTGAAGGAAAAATACCATCGATTTTCTTCACAAGCAGTTCTCCTTCGTCTTCGGGCTTCTTCTCGATCTCCTTGAAGACGAGGCTTGCCTTAAATCCATCCCCGCAGAGCTGGTTGGAGTGCCCTGGGTCCGATTTGCTCTGAAAGGACAGGCCCCTTCCGGAAAACCCATCCTGTATGGTGTCTCCGCGCCGCTCCACTGAGCCACCTTCGCACCGGGAACTTCTGATGGGTCTTTAAAAGATGAAACGTAAGAGTTTTAAAAATAACAATTTTATTTTTAGCAGGTGTAAGTTATAACTGGAAGTATGTATAAATCAGAGGGAATTGTATTTTTTGTAGTAATATTTCTACAAAATTGTATGGTGGCAAAATATGACATTTTTTACTTTGGTTTTACAGGTTGCTTATAAAACAAGTCAGTTTTGTAAAGTTATTGGAAGGAGTTTAACTCTGATTTTTAATTTAAACCTTTTTACTTAGAATGTGAATTCTTGAGCATTGCTTTTGGGATGGCAGAATGAGCTCCTACTAGAACTGCCCTGAACATCAATAACAAAAAACTCTGGCACCGAAATGTGAACAAAAGCAGAAAGACACTGTGGCAACCAACACTTGGAGGAAGGGGTTTCATGGCTTTAAACCTAGCAGTAGTTGGCGTGTGGTTTAGCTAAAATTCAAACAGAAAACACATACTATTTCTTCCCTAAATTACCACATGGTTGAGTTTATAGAATTCAGAGGAAATGTAAAATGAGGAGGAAATACCAGAGAGGAAGTTCGAGTTTTATGGATCTTCTCTGACAAAAACTCTAGGAGCTCACTTGAACAACATATATAAACTGTGGGTTCCTGCTAAGGGTAAAATAAAATAAAAATTGAATTGTCACGTGAAAGACAAAATTTGAAGTGTGAATACAACCTTATTAATTTCCTATTTATACAAGAAAGCAAGCAAGCAAGCAGGAATCATATTCATCTTTGGAGGAATATAGCATATTAGAGTCTCTACAAAACATTTGCAATGTCCAAACGTAATCCAAAATTATTCATCATATTAAGAAATAGCAACATTTAACTCATATTTAAAAGACTAGTTAATAGACTCCAAACCCATAATGGCCTGAGTTTAAAATTAGCAGACAAGAAGCAGGGCGTGATGGCGCATGCCTGTAATCCCAGTACTCGGAAAGCTGAGGCAGGAGGATAGCCAGGAGTTCCAGGCCAGCCTGGGGTACATAGTGAGTTCAAGGCCAGCCTGAACTACATGGCAAGATCCTGTCTCAAAAAACCAAAGTAAAATAAAATAATAAAATTAGAAGACAAGGATCTTCATGTCCAGGTAGGTGGTAGCAGTGAGGGAGGGAGACTCTGGTGCTTGCACTGGAAGAATGCAGGGACACGAAGTCCAGGATAGCAGAGAAAGCCAGACAGGGAAAAGTATTTGGAAGGAGAAACTAAGTGGACCAAAATCAAGTATGAGGGGGGTTTCAGAAGGGAGGCTGCACCATTCCTGAATCGCAACATCCCTTATACTCCAGGTCTGATGTACATGCTGTCTTGCTCAGGCTCCCCAAGGGAGGGAGCCAGCAGCATTTCAGTGGCAGGCAGCTGATGCTCCCAACCATTCTACTTTCTCCACTGAGAAGAGCAACACAGTGAGGGAGATATTTACAAACCAGTGCATCAGAGAAACTAAAAGCCAGAGAGCTGTGTATGAGAGGACACCATCAGGCCCTTGGGAATTTGAAAATAATTGTATCATTCCAATTAGGGACTGGAACTCTGAGAAAATTGTGGCCTGGAGGCAGCATGAGTAAGTAGCATCTGGGAGCAGCAGGACCATGGGGAAAGAAGAGGCCAGACTGACTAGAAATAATTACTTGCTGATTTGTCCATATTCCAGGAGCAGTGTTCTTAAGAGGCACACTTTGTGCTCCCCACACCAACCAGCAGGCACCCAAGGGGAGTCGCAATACCCCTGCCAGGGACTGTTGAAAGCAGGGAGCCCTGAGGCTTCACCAAGTTTGCAGGTCAAAAAGTGATGTCATGGGGAGAGTGACTGAAAAAGGACTCTGGGTGAGGAGACGGAGAGTGGTCCCCAAATCAGAGGGCATCTGGGGATGCACTAGGAAGAAGCCCTGTGGAGAAAGAACACAGGGGCAAATGTGGAATTTGCTGTGCCAGGAAAGGAGCAGCAGAAGACAGAACTGAATGGTAGACCAATTACACTGCACCCTCCTCAAATTAACTGAGGTGGTTGGGGCTTGGGACAGAGACAAAGGCCTATGGTTAGACCTGCCTAGAGCACTGCTTCCAGTGGGGAGGCAGACCCAGAGAGCCATCCATATCAGCAAGCCTGCTTGCTCACAGGCAGACAACTGAACAATGTATGGCAGTGGGGAGACCAGTGGACTCAGACTGCAACCTATGTGGGACTGTTGGGATGCTTTGATTTTGTGCTTTTATAACTGCGTGAGGTTTTTTTGTTTCGTTGGTCATTGTTTCTTTTTAATATTTTATTTTCTCCTTCTCTTTTTGTCTATTTCTTTTTTCTTTGTCTCTTTTTTCTGTTTCCTTCTCTCTTCCTCTCATTCTCATCCATTATCTTCCCTCCCTTTCTTTCCTCCTTTAATCTGGCATAGATATAGGAGGTACATATGTGCAAAGGAGAATAAAAATTGACTAGTGCTTTCAATACTACCTTTCATGAATGAGTCAGGGTAACCCTCAGCAAACTGCATAGAGGCTCCAAATATAAACTACTAACAAATTAACAGGATTGAATAGTCTCACAGCTTCCCTCAATCTCTAATTTCACTTCCCTTCCTTTTGTTCTCCATCTTGCTCCAACAAATACTGTATTCTTTCCAACTCCCTCAACGCTAACCCTTTAATCAAGTAATAAAAATAATTCTAACAGTCTGACTTCCTGTCTGTCACCTATTGATATTTCTCTTCACTCCCTCTCTTCTTACTGACTTAGTGATTTTATTTTCACCCCCCATTCCTGGTCTAATTGTTAGTAGTTGTGTAGTAAAATCTGTAAAGGGCATTAGTAAAAGGGTGAAATTTTTAAGACAAGTGTTAATATAGATCGATGCTGTAGTTTGGATTATTGACATCGTTATAACCATAGAGAGTGTATCCTTGCAAACCAGTGACCAGCTCTGATCCTAGTAAGCTAAGTCAAAGGGGCACATGAAAACCAAAATGCAAACAAAGCCAAGATCACATCATGAGGAAGCAGACACTGACTAAACTGACTAGTAACAAAATCTACTTTAATTGAGCTTCAATCCTCAGTACAAAACAACAACGACATCCCGAGAAAACAAAGCAACAGTATGTCTCCAAAAACTCCCAACTACCCCTGAAGCAGATCCACGGGGCATCAATGGAGGGAAATTAAAAAAATGATTGAATTATACAACATGATGAAAGAAGAAACAAATTTGGTGAGCTTGGCGATGATACAGATAATGGTCTTAATAAAAAAAAATCTGTGAGCTTAAAAAAGATACAAATAAAAAGCTAACCAAAATGATTCAAGACATGAATGGCCAATTTAGTGAAGAATTAGAGTCCATGAAAAGGAACCTAACAGAAATACAGGATATAAAAAACAAATTCTACTGAAACTGTGGTCAGTAGATGTGTTGAATGTGAGGATAAAAGACAGGGGAGAGGCAAGCGACCATGTAGGCAGACATATTTTAAAAACGACAAAAAAGGAGGAGAACTGGACCCCAAAGTTGCTACATAATGAAGAGAAGACTAACCTAAGATGGATTGGAGTGAGAGAAAAGTCAGAAGACAGCATGAATGGAATTAAAAAACCTGTATAGAGGAATCATAGCAGAAAACTACCCAAGTATGGGGGAAGAATTCAACCTACAGATAAGTGATGCATATAGAACCCCAAACAGCCCTGACCAGAAAATAACTTCTTCATGAAACATCAGAGTCAAAATGGCAGATATCCAGGGTGTGTAATAATCCTATAATCCTAGCACTTGGGAGGGCTGAGGCAGGAGGATTGCCACAAGTTTGAGGTCATCCTGGACTACATAGTCAGTTCAAGGCCAGTCTGGACTACGTAGTAAGACCTTGTCTCAAAACAAAATAAAAAACAGACAAACAAAAAAAATGGCAGAGGTCCTACACAAGGACAGAATCTTAAATGCTGTTAGAGAAAAACAACAAATCATTTATAAAGGTAAACTTAAGATGGTAGAGTTCTGGACATAAACCTTAAAGGCTAAGAGAGCTTGGAGAGAAGTGTTTCAACCCTAAAAGAAAAAATATTCCAACCCAGACTAATATATCCTGCAAAACTGTCTTTCAATATTGATTGGGAAATAAGGACTTTCCATGATAAAGAACATTTTAAGAAATTCATGACCACGAAATCAGTACTTTAAAAAAAAATTTCAAGGATATCTTAGAGATAATGAAGGCAACAACACTAAAATGTCTGATGGAACAAATACATCAAGCAGGGTAAACAGTTAAGCAAAAGGCAAACATAAAGGAATTAGAAACAAAGGAAAAATGCAATGAAAGGAATAAATCAATCTCTTTCAGTAATAACTCTCAATGGAAATGATCTCAACTCTTCAATCATGACACAGATTGCCAGACTGGATCAAAAAACAAAACCTTATGATATGCTGCTTATAAGAGACACATTTTATTGAAAAAGGAATACATAGACTAAAAACTAACAGATGGAAAGCAATATTCCTTGTGACCAGAAACTGAAAACATTCAGGAGTAGATATGCCATTTCCAAACAAAGTGAACTTCAAGACAAAACTGATCAGAAGAGACAAAAAAGATCACTACATGTTGGTTAAGGGAACATGTCAACAAGATGGAAAAACAATTGTAAATATATATGCACCAAATACAGGTGCATCCAACTTCATAAAACAAATAGTACTGGACATAAAGAACAGATAATGAACAGCGTAATCATAGTGGAGGACCTCAATATCCCACTATCAAAAATAGGCAGAATGAGTGGACCAAAAAATCAACAAAGAAGTTAAACACTACCAAAATGCAATAGCATGGGGTAAACATTCCCATTCCAAAAGGCAGAAACGGGGATAGAAAAGAATGGAACCAAGAAAGACCAAAACCTAACTGAAAAAACATTAATCCCTGTAGCTCCATGTCCAGCACCCGGGGCAAGTTGTTTCCATGTGATGTAAACTACAAAAATCTTTGGTTGACCTGTCCCTGTGGCATTTCGAGTGGTTATAGCTCTCAGGGTTTTTTTTCTTGGGCTGGCTTTGCTCACCCCTTGTGTCTTCCCTCAGATGTTCCATGTTTCTGGATTCTCCAACTTTCTAGGCTTCCCACTGAAGCTTTTGCTTTACTCTTACAGCTTCATGCATTGAATTCTCAGGGGAACAATGTCTGGTCTCCCAGGCCTTCGTCTGAAATCTGAATGGAAACCTCCTTGACCCCATGACTCTTGCATTCTGCATGCCTTAAAACCTGCACCACTTGGATGATGCCAAGCTCCACTACCGACTCAAGGAGTAGCTTTGTTCCCTTGTATCATGGCTGCAGGGGGTCTCCAAGTGCCTGCATGGCTGAGAGCTATGGACCAAATCCCAGGGAAAAAATTCTGTAGGCAGCAGATATTCTGGAGAATGGTACTCCGGGGGCTTTCTTCTCAAAACAAAATCTTTCACTTTTGAAATTTTGAACCTCCAAAGGGTAGTTCCTTGCCAATTACTGATATGCCCTTAAGCCATTTTTCCTATTGTCCTAGTTCAAGTACTTGGCTTCTTTTTATGTTTTGTTTTGTTTTGTTTTGTTTTTTTTTGGTGCTGGGGATCGAACTCAAGGTCTTGGGCTTGCTAAGCAAGCACTCTGACCACTAAGCTAAATCCTCAGCCTCTTGGGTTCTTTTTAATCTTAATATTTTCAGCAACCAAGTTTTCTTCTGCTCCATCTTTGGGTGTGATTTCTTTCTAACAAAACTGAAAACTTGAAAAATGGGTCTTTTGCTCTTGATTTTCAGTATAAATTTGACTAAAAGCCCCTGACTGTATCCATGCCACTTTGGACTGCCTCGAAATTCCTCCACCAGATAAATTAGTTCATTGCTCTTAATTTCAGTCTCAGGACATGAGCAAAAGGTAGATGCATTTTCTGCCAGAGTCTGACACACACATAGTCTCGAGTGCAACACTAACAGACTCTTTCTTCCCAATTGAAACCTCCTGAAGCTGGTATTTACTATCTGCCTTTTCATCAGCATTCTGATCTTCTGAGCTCTGACAAGTAACTTCCATTATGCTTGGCTTAGAGTGTTCTAGGGCTGCTTCCTAGTTGTCCTCTCCAGGCCTTTCCAAATTCCTCCTGGGAACAGATTCCAAAGGCTTCTGAACCACATGGTCAGGTAGTGTCATGGTACTGACCCATTTTTCTGGTACAAAAATCTGTTTTTAATACTTTCCTCATTGCTGAGACACAATACCTAATGCTCATACCTTAAAGGAGGAAAGGGTTATTTTGGCTTATGTTTCACTCCATAATTGGCTGGATCCAAGGCAGGAAGGCATGGTAGAAGTGTCTGGTGGTGGAGAGCTGCTTACAACATGGTGTCCCTGAAGCTGAGAGAGAAAGGAAAAGTCGGAGAGGGAGATACATCCTTCCAGGATATGCCCCCAGTTACCTGCCTCTTCCAACCAGATCCCGCCTAACAGCAAGTCAGCTGAACCACCTCCACAATACAATCATCTTCCAAAAACCACAATTATGAGCACATTAACCTCTTGGGGGGGCATCTAGATATAAATCATAACAGATATGTATAGGAAAGGAAGAAGTCAAACAATTGTTAATCACAGATGACATGTGATTAACATGTCTTCCTTACAGAGAAGGCCCAAACATTTCACCAAAGACTCTTAAAATTGATATGCAAATTCATTGGATACAAAATCAACACTCGAAAATTAATAGTGTTCCTATACACCAGTAAGGAACCCACATAGAAATTAGGAAGACAACAGCATGCACAATAGCATCAAGAAAAAATAGGTCCTGAGGAATTAACCTAACCAAAGAAGTGAAAAACTCTATAATGAAAGTGATAGTACTCGAAAAAGGAGATTGTAGAAGACATCAGAAAACGGAAAAATATCCCCTGTTCCTGGGTAGGCAGACCCAATATTGTCAAAATGGACACAGCACCAAAACTGATAAATAGATTTAATGCAATGCTAATCAAAATGCCAACAGCATTCCTCACAGAAATAGAAAAAAAAAATGCTAAAATTTGTGAAATCAAAAGACACTCAGAGTAGCAAAGACAATCCTGAGCAACAAGAAAAAGATGGAGGCGGCAAAGGACTGCGACCTGGGCCCGCCCTAAGCCATCCGTTCCCAGGCAATAGAATGATTCTCCGTCCCGCCCTGGACACAAAAAAGCAGTGCGGAGGCACCTGCTAACCGCGCGATTTTCCAATCAGGTGAGAGAGAGGGCCTGTGCTGGGGACAAAGGACTGTGACCTGGGCCCGCGCGCCAGCAAGGTCTGAACCAGTCAACATACATAAAATCTATGCCTCCTCTCTGGTGACACTATCTTGCGCTGTTCTCCCACCCACACTCTTTTTTTTTTTTTTTTTGGCTGTCTGTACATTTGTTTTTTCCTCCTCTTTCTTCTCCCATTGTCCCTCTTTTAGCTTTTTTCTTTTTAACCCTCCCCTCTCTGAAGTCACCATTACCAAGTAGAGCCAACCATGACCTTGTGTTTGAAAATAACCATGGAGGACTAAAGGTTATAAGAACCAAGAAACACATATACCCAGAAGAAACCGCAGAAACAGGCATTCCCAAGGAGGATGCTATTACCTAACTTTTTGTAACCTCATACAAAGAAAATATCAAACCAACTCGGAGAACAAACTAAAAGGTTTAAGGTACAGATGTATACAAAGAAAATGACCAGACATAGAACCAAAACGCAACCCCAGACCCCCAGCCCAACCAGAATAAATATAGAGGACAATAACATT